>SNVD02002465.1:0-16610 GCA_013180625.2 Boswellia sacra | reverse complement strand
ACCAATTCGGCGATTCCAAAATATATGCGTAATTTGTGGATCGCAATTTGGTAAAGATGGAGAGTTTACAACAGCAGCTCTTGATCTTGGTAGGACATTAGCTTCGAGGGGTATTAATTTGATTTATGGAGGGGGTAGTCTTGGGTTAATGGGGTGTGTGTCGACAGCTGCATCCTTAGGAGGAAGCAAAGTTCTCGGCATTATCCCTAAACCATTAACTGTACGAGATATCGTAGGCAACACCATGGGGGAAGAGTTACAGGTTTCTAGTATGCATGAGCGTATTGCACATATAGTCATTAAATCTGATGTATTTATAGCTTTGCCCGGTGGTTATGGTACATTAGAGGAGATATTTCAAATCACCTCTTGGGCACAGCTAAACATCCATCGGAAACCCATGGGTTTGTTAAATGTCAATAAATTTTTTGATGGTTTGTTGTCTTTTCTTGATCAAGCAGTAGAAAAAAACTTCATCTCACAGTCGGCGAGGCAAATCCTGGTTACAGCTTCAACTGCAGGGAGTTAATTGACAAATTACAAGCATTCGTCTATTCGCCTGATCCAACAATATCTCGGATAAATTGGTTTGGAGAAGGCGATAAGAGGCGTAAACTGGATTTAACGCTCCATCTGTAATCTCTATCTGCTAGTTTGCTTCATTTTCGTTTACTTTCTCTTTATTGTGTTTATTTGAGTTTTTTTTAATGTCATTTCTTTTGAGTCTTTTTCAGGTTATTTCTTTCGTCCCAGGTAATATTTTCTAATCTCGGTTTTTAGAGTGGTGGCTTAAAAAGTTAAAGTTCTCTTGAAACGCATTCTGGATCTCTTCAATCCATAATGGCTGAATAAGGAGGCTAACTTCTAAACTTTTTAGACCCATTCTAACTAACTTGTTTTTGTTTGCTGACTTGTTGAACTTGTTATTTTATGAGTGAGTTTAGTTTTGCGTAATTTAGAGTTGTTATGTGTTTTTATCTTTATCAGTTTCGATTCGAAAAAAACACTTGTGGAACAACCTGAGAATGGCAGAATATGGGGTTTTCTTTAACCCTTGAAACGCATTCTCTCTAAATAAATATGTAGTTTGTTTATTTCATGTTGTTTGAAGTGTCTTGTTTCTCGTTTTGTTCTGTCATAATAAAGGTATATAGGCTGGAAACCTTAAGTCTGCGGGCTACTGGTCCTAAGGATTGTTGAAATATACAATCTTGACTCAGGTGTAACAACGCCACGTACTCTTTTCTTGCATTTTGTGGGTCAATGATAAGATAATGATTGAATTAAGAATAACTCTTGGAAAATGATAAATGATGCATGGATCTGTGTGCTTGAAATGTTTATTGGTTTTCGCTTTGCTTTTGATTCCTTGTGCAACATTGAGCACTGAGCTATTATACTGAGTTATTTGTTCACTTAGAGAAAGTTTATGGAATTTCAATGTTTCTTCAGATTTCAATGAATTCTAGAACTTGTTTGATGGTCACTCGAGGCGAAATCCTAGACTGTGCAATATTGGGGAAATGATTTAGGCCATCTTTGGACCGTTGAGCCTTAATAGCCAACCTTGACTGAAATTGATCCCTAGTTACCCCTTTGAGCCTCTGTAAGCCTTTTTCTTTGTTAACTCACTAAAAGATTTCCTAACCTCAAATGAATTTATTCCAAAAAGTTTATCCCTTACCTATGAGCATGTAGATCATTCACAATTAAATTCTGAGCTATGTTCTGGTTTTGGGAAGTTAGAGGAGGTGGGATGTGTCATGAGCAATGCAAGTGAGTCCTATTGTGTTTGTAAAAAAAAAAAAAGAAAACAAAAGCCAATCTGTACTTATCGTCCACGTACTTACACATTGAGGACAATGTGTTGTTTAAGTGTGGGGGAGGGGAAGTCTAATAAAAAAAAGAAAAAAAAGAAAGAAAAAAAAAGAACAAAAGAAGAAGAATAAGAGATCTAGACCCTTAAGTGTTCTTAAAAAGAATGAAACAACAAAGTGTGGGGGTGTAGTTTTCTTTTGTTTTCTGCAAAAAAAAAAAAAAAAGATTGAGTGTTCTAAACAAGTTTGGGGGAGTAACCTAGTGAATTAAAATAAAGTTGTGTTATAGGGTTAAGCTCTACATAGTCTTGAATGATTTATGTGTTTGTGGGTGATTTGAGCCAAATTATTATCCTTTATCATACCTTCACCCAAGCCAAATGTTACAAGCTTAATAAAGTCCTACTTGATCCTGGGTGTTGTGCATGTCTACATTAGTGGAGAGTGACTTGAAAAGCAGGCCTATGGAGTTCATTTCTACACACATTTTCAATATTCAATATGATTTATTTTTATGCATAAACTCATCCTGTGATTAGGTGAGAATGGCTCTACACACACACACTTGAGGAATTGAAATGAAGCGAAACTAATCTTTGAGATAAAATTCTTGATCAAGTGCATTATTTTGAAGTTTTCCTTGGGTTATAATTAAGTACAATCTTTGAGGCCTATTTGCAAGATGAAGCATTTGTGTGTTTTAATTTTTTATTGATTCTGTTTCGGTTTAGTTTTATTTCATATTGTCGTAGTTGCTCGAGGACTAGCAAAGCTAAGTGTGGGGGAATTTGATAAGTGTCTATTTATATATCATTTTCATATCAATTCGTCCATGTTTCTTTGCTATATTCCTTCGTAGTTTTATGTTTTTGTGTGGTTTTGATGTTTGTAGGAGTTTTGGAGCAACTTGCACAAAAATGGAGTTAAGCCCTTCATTTTCACCTCTGCTAGTCAACCATCTTCTCGGATTTAATTGTATTGATATACAATGAACCCGATGACATATAATATACCGTTGAAAAGCTCTCGAAGTCTACTTTTTGGAGAAATTTACGGTTTATGAATCCATTCAGTGTACCGAAAGTTGTAATCAAAACAGTGTGAGAAGTGTAGAAATGTAATTCCAAACATCACTGTAGCATGTATAATACGGGACACTGTAGCACGTTACTGTAGCAGAGTATTTAAAACACATTTTAGGGTTTTATTTCATAACTTGAAAAGGGGAGAACGTGGAGGAGGCTGCATCTTTGGATTTCTCTCATCTCTTAGAGTTCTTGAAGGAGATTGAAGGCTTGGAAAGAGGAAGAACTACAATCTTGAGAGATTTTCATCCAATTTGCTAAGTTTTCCCTTTCCCTTTCATTTTCTGGAATGTCTCCATATTGTATTTTATTTGTATTCTATATGAATATGTGTAACTAAATCTGAATTGGTTGAGGGTGATTTCAAAGCCCTTGATATGGTTTTTTGTGAGTTGATTGTGCAAGAAGTTATTATCCAATTCTCTAATTGAAGTTGCTTGTATTTTCCCATGTTTAATGCTTATGATTACTTGCTGATTGTATTTGGGTGGCCAACTGAATATAATCTGGATACTGTCTATTGCTAGATTAGAAATCTTGATCCGTAATGGTCTTGAATTTCTAATCATTAGTAGCAAAATTGTGATCAGAGATTGCAATTGGAGAATATAACCTAAGTTAAATAATACGAGCTTATGTGTTTATTGCTTAGATCAACCTATCTTTCTTATCATAATGCATCCATTGAATTAAACTCAGAGAGCTTGTTCTAGGTTGTTTAATGGAGAGAGATTAAATAAAGAGCTTGTTTTATTTAACAACAAAGTAAGGAAAGATTGGGATAACAGAGCTTGTTGTTCTCTACGGTTGGTAATTTCAATGATGTAATTGGATGACAATTCTACAATTAATCCGCAAATCCATATCTTGTGGTAGAGAAGGATCCCTTAACCAGGTTTCTCTCATTGATTTTTTAATCTATTTAAATTTGTATTGTGTTATTCTTTACTTGCCTTAATATTTTATCTAGTTAATCAATCAACAAAACCCCCCGCATTTAGTTTATTGTTGCTTTCTAATAACAAATTCAATTAGAATCAATCCTCGTGGGAACGATATCTTACTCATCACTTTATTACTTGTGCGACTAGTATACTTGCTAGTTTCGAAAGCATCATGAATCTCTGATCACAATTTTGCTACTAATGATTAGAAATTCAAGACAATTAGGGATCAAGATTTCTAGTCTAGCAATAAATCACAACCAGATTATATTCAGTTGGCCAATCAAATACAATCAGCAAGCAATCATAAGCATTAAATATGGGAGAATACAAGCAACTTCAATTAGAGAATTGGATAACAATTCCTTACACAATCATCTTACAAAAACCATATCATGGGCTTTGAAATCACCCTCAAGCAATTCAGATTTAGTTACACATGTTTAAGAACGTGGTAAATACAATACAACATGGAGACATTCCAGAAAATGAAAGGGAAGGGACAAACTTAGCAAATTTGATGTAATTCTCTTTGGATTGTAGTTCTTCCTCTTTCCAAGCTTCCTTTCTCCTTCAAGAACTCCAAGAGATGAAAGAATTCCAGAGCTTCAGCCTCTACCACGTTCTACCCTCTTCAAGTTATGAAAATAAAACCCTAAAATGTGTTTAAATACTCTGCTACAGTGACTTGCTACAGTGCCCCGTATTATACATGCTACAGTGGCTTGTGGAATTATATTTCTATACATCTCACACTGTTTTGATTAGAACTTTTGGTACACTAAATGGATTTATAAACCGTAACTTTCTCCAGAAAATAGACTTCGAGAGCTTTCCAACGGTATATAACATGTCATCGGGTTCATTGTATATCAATACAATTAAATCCGAGAAGATCATGACTAGCAGAGGTGAAAATGAAGGGTTTTACTCCATTTTTGTGCAAGTTGCTCCAAAACTCCTACAAACATCAAAACCACACAAAACATAAACATACCAAGGAATATAGCAAAGAAACATGGACGAATTGATATAAAAGTAATACATAAATAGACACCTATCAAAAACCCTTCATTTCACCTCTGCTAGTCAACCCATGTTTCGGATTATTGCTAATGATATACAATGAACCCGATGGACATATTATATACCGTTGGAAAGCTCTCGAAGTCTATTTTCTGGAGAAATTTACGTTTATAAATCCATTCAGTGTACCAAAAGTTGTAATCAAAACAGTGTGAGAAGTATAGAAATGTAATTCCACAAATCACTGTTGCATGTATAATACGGGACACTGTAGCAGGTTACTGTAGCAGAGTATTTAAACTCATTTTAGGGTTTTATTTTCATAACTGAAGAGGGGAGAACGTGGTGGAGGCTGAAGCTCTGGAATTCTTTCACCTCTTGGAGTTCTTGAAGGAGAAAGGAAGCTTGGAAAGAGGAAGAACTACAATCCAAAGAGAATTACATCAAATTTGCTAAGTTTTTCCCTTCCCTTTCATTTTCTGGAATGTCTCCATGTTGTATGGTATTTACCACGTTCTTAAACATGTGTAACTGAATCTGAATTGGTTGAGGGTGATTTCAAAGCCCCTGATATGGTTTTTGTAAGTTGATTGGGCAAGAAGTTGTTATCCAATTCTCTAATTGAAGTTGCTTGTATTTTCCCATGTCTAATGCTTATGATTGCTTGCTGGATTGTCTTTGGGTGGCCAACTGAATATAATCTGGATATTGTCTATTGCTAGACTAGAAATCTTGATCCGTAATTGTCTTGAATTTCTAATCCTTAGTAGCAAAATTGTGATCGGAGATTGCAATTGGAGAATACAACATAAGTTAAATAATCCGAGCTTGTGTGTTTATTGCTTAGATCAACCTATCTTTCTTATCGTAATGCATCCATTAAATTAAAATTAGAGAGCTTGTTCTAGGTTGTTTAATGGATAGAGATTAAATAAAGAGCCTGTTTTATTTAACAACAAAGTAAGGAAAGATTGGGATAACAGAGCTTGTTGTTATCTACGGTTGATAAGTTCAATGGTGTAATTGGATGACAATTCTATGATTAATTAGCAAATCCATATCTTGTGGCAGAGAAGGATCCCTTAACCAGGTTTCTCTCATTGAGTTTTCACTCAAATTAACTTTTTATTTTGTTATTCTTTACTTGCATTAATATTTCATCTAATTAATCAATCAACAAAACCCCCCTCATTTAGTTTATTGTTGCTTTCGAATAAAAAATTCAATTAGAATCAATCCTCGTGGGAACGATATCTTACTCATCACTTTATTACTTGTGCGACTAGTATACTTGCTAGTTTCGAACGCATCAAGTTTTGGGCGCCGTTGCCGGGGATTGATTTTGAATCCAATCTGTTATTCTGTGTGTAGTAAATGATTCTTGATGTTATGTCCTGATGTTTGTGTTAGCTTTTATGTCTGAGGGAGAAGCGGATCACCGACCTTAAGAAGGAATAATTAAGGAGTGTGCTGCAATCTCGAATTAAGGCTAAAATAAAAAATAAAAAATGTATAACGCGTCAATTTCAACTCCACCTCCAGAATTTGACCTTGCACGACATACTTCCCTCCCATCTTCTTGTAGTTCAATAAAATCTGAATCAGAAGCAATGGCGATGGAAAACGATCAGACTCTTAAGGAGTTAGCGGCTCCAATTATTGATCAACAACCGCTATGCATAAGCACCAAATTTGAGGTAGAATTTGAGCTTAAATCTTTGTTTTCTGGACTAATAGTGATTGCATACATTTCAGGGTTTGCAAGGAGAGGATCCTATCAAATACTCAAAAGAATTTCTATGTGGTATGGCCTTCCCCCAAAAAGTATTGAAGCAATGGCGTGTCTGAGGAGCAAATAAAATTGAGAGTTTTTCCATTCTCATTAGCAGATTCGGCGAAAGATTGGCTATACTATCTACCATCGGGTACCATTACCACGTGGAATGAGATAAGTAAACTCTTTTTAGAGAAATACTTTCCCACTTCGAAAGGTATAAACATTAAAAAAGATATTAGTGGCATTCGACAACACAATGGAGAATCACTTCATGAATATTGGGAGAGATTTAGATGGTTATGTGCTAGCTGTCCAAACCATCAAATTAGTGATGGACTCCTAATTCAATATTTCTATGAGGGTCTCCTACCAATGAAAAGGAGTATCATTGATGCTGCTAGTGGTGGAGCACTGGTTAATAAAACACCGAATGTTGCAAGATGTTTGATTAGCGACATGGCAGCAAACTCCCAACAATTCAGTGGCCAATTTGAGCCACAACTACCAAGGAGAGTAAATGAGGTAAGTACCCCGAACATTGAACAACAACTTTCTGAGCTTACATCTCTTGTAAAAAAAATGGTTGTAGGACATATGCATCAATCTTATGTATGTGGAATATATTCTACCACGGAGCATCCAACCGACATGTGTCCAACTTTGCAAGAAGGAGATACGGAACAAGCCAATGCCATGGGTGGATTTCTAGGACAACCAAGCCAAAGTTACATTAATCATCAACCAATCACTCCAAATGCCATACCAAATCAGCCACCAGGTTTCAATCAAGCAAGAGTGCAGCAATCATTTCAAATGGAACCACAACCAGCACCACAACTAGCTCCACAAAACTCAGGTATGGATCTCCAGGACATTGTTAAAGTACTTGCTACTAACACAATGCAATGTCAGCAGGAAACTAGGGCAAGTATCCAAAACCTGGAAAATCAAATGGGACAATTGGCTACTAACATGAGCAAATTCGAGAGCAAGAGCTTAGAAAAATGACCTTCTCAGACAGTGATCAATCCAAGAGAGAATGCTAGTGCAATCACTTTGAGAAGTGGAAAGCAATTACAAGTTCCACAAAAAAAGGTCACAAACTAATGAAGGGGATGACACCACTTCCACCATGAACAAAACATCATCTTCTAAGGTAGACCTTAAAACTCAAATTCCTTCATATGTTACTCCTCCACCTTTTTCTAGCAGATTTGCAAAATCAAAGAAGGAGGAACAAGAACAGGAAATCCTGGAAACTTTTCGCAAGATCGAGGTAAAAATACCACTTCTGGATGCTATTAAGCAAGTACCTCGTTATGCAAAATTTTCAAGGGAGTTATGCACCACAAGAGAAAGTTGAAGGGAAATGAGAAAGTAAGCGTGGGGGGAAATGTTTCAGCTGTACGTCAAGAAAAAAATCTCCGAAATGCAAAAGATCCAGGTCCCGGTCACCATTCAATGCACATTGGTAGAACCAAGTTGAAAGAGCAGTTAGATTTAGGAGCATCTATTAATATCATGCATATTCTATTATGCTTCTTAAATCTGGACCTCTTGCGGAAAAACTGGTATTACCATTCAAACTTGCTGATCGTTCTAAGCATCTCCCAAGGGAGTTGATGGAAGATGTAGTTGTGGCAGGTCAATAAATGGTTTCCCAGCAGAACTTCTATGTTCTTGAAATGGAGGATGAGACATCTCCTAATCCAACACAAATTCTTTTGGGGAGACCATTCTTGAAAACTGCTCGAACTAAGATTGATGTTCATGATGGCACTCTCACCATGGAATTCGATGGCGAGGTGATTCGTTTCAATATTTTTGAGACAATGAGGTACCCTAGTGACTTGCATTCTGTTTTTGCCGTTGATGTTATTGATTCTTTGCCACAACAACATTTTGAGTTAACTCACAAGGATGGATTGGAAGTGGTTTTTAGTGAGCACATAGGGACAGAAAATTACAAGGAATCAAGAAGGTTGATACAAGTGTCCAAAAGAAAATGGTAGGAAGCTGTGGCAGCTTAGATTGAGACATAGCATAACCATAATAGGTATGAGTTTCGTTGCATTCAATTTCCTTTATCTATGTGAAACTTTGCCCTTCTTGATGAAAGCCCCTACCTTGGAGCTTAAGCCTCTCCAGATCATTTGAAAGCATGGATTCTTGGATAAGAATGATCCTTTGCCAGTTACAATAGAAAATGGGCTCTCACCACTACAAGAAGAGAAACTAAGTCTCGAGTAAATTAGAGATCCAAAAAGCTATTGGTGTGGACGATTGTTGACATCCAAGCCCAGCCATATGCATGGAACGTATCTTGTGGAAAAAGAACCAAGCCCACTAGAGAAGCACAGCGGAGATTGGACCCTCCCATGATGGAACCAACGTCGGGCTGAGGACGTTAAACCAACGCTATTGGGAGGAACCCAATGTTTTGGAAAAAATAAAAAAAAAGAAGAAAAGAAAAATAAACTGAGGTAATAATGATCGATTTTTGTGTCTCGAGGAGATTCCTTTCGTAGACCATCAAATTGATCAGGTTTTATCTCTCTTTGCCATCTGTCTCATCTGTTTTTATATTTTTTACTTGTTTTTGACTTTTGTGTGCTATTGTATTGTTATCTCTTTTATGTGTCTTTAGTTTCGTTTCTGCTCTTTTCTTTTCCTTCCTTTTGTTTAATTTGATTATTCCGTACTTCGAATTCATTTGTGCAATAGCTTGAGGAAACATCCAAACGGGAGCTGAAGTCATTGCTCGAACGTTTGAATCGTACATATCTGGGAGAAGAACAAACTCAATCGCATTATCGGTAATATCTCTCCTTTTCTCCTCTTCAATGGATGCCGATATATTTCTATCGAACCTTCGTAAATATTTCCCTTTACTTCCTCAAAATGCTGTGTTTAAAATTTATAAAGGTGCGGATGACTAGACTTTGGGCGTGAGCTCCTAAATGTAGCATTGCGGAGATCGATGGCTATCGAAGGCCAGGAAAGATGTCCGGTGAGCCTGATATCACTAGCAAAAATACATGCCTGGTCTAGAAAAGAGCTACTACGCCAAGAGGCGAAGAGCAAAGAGGTTACAAGTATGTTATAAATGTGTTAGATGGAATTGTAACCAGACTTGTCCGTCATTAGGTTTTGTGTCCAAGAATAGAGAAGATAAACTTTCATTCATTAAGAATGGTCTGAGTAATGAGTCTCTGGATAATATTTTGTTAACTCTCGAGTCACAGTCTTGTGGACTTGTTCAGCGTGAATTGCTTAATCTATGGACACAATTTCGTGATGAATTGCAGTGTTATAGTCTAGGGAATCTGACTAAAAATGACCCTGTGTGCCAGTTTATAAGAAAACTGGATGGGAAGCAAATCCCCGACTCATAGAAGGCGTTTCAGCCGTTACTGGACGTAAAACCAGAGGAAGATGTGAGCCACAATCACAAATACTTGTATATTTTAATGTGTGTTGTTGTTGTAGAATTTTTTTTCTTGTTTCGTTTGATCTGATTATCAATGTTGTTTTTGTGTGTTGTTGTTTGTTGATTTTGTTTGTTTTAATTTCAAGTTTTCTTTTTGACAAACCATATGACTACCCTATGGCATAAGTACACGTGGGAGACAAGTGTGGAGGTTTGGATATACAACATCCGACCGGAGAAGTTATCTTTACTATGTTCATGCTTCACGTCGGAGATACTCAAGTGGGGGTTTTGTCAACCCCCGCCAAAAGTGTATCTCCAGTTTCCATGCTTCACGTGGGAGACAAGTGTGTAGGTTTTGTCAAACCTCGCCGAAAGCATATCTCATTTTTTCAAAATTTGGGGCGATAAATCTGCATCGAGCAACCCCCACCGAAATTATGTCCCCATGTGTCAAATTTGAGAGTTTCACACAGTGTGTATATATACATTTTGTATATTCTTAAATGTCATTTTATAAACGTTCTCTTTTGCCACTTGAATCGACTGTAATACCTAACTGTACATTCATCGGTCTTGAACAAGTTTAGAGCATGTAGAAATGGACGAAAACACACTAAATTACACCAGGATTACTACAAAATCTTGCGTATTTGCTTGCATCCACAATTTGGAAAGATGGAGAGGTGATACAACAGCAGCTCTGATCTGGTAGGACAATAGCTGGCGAGCGGATTCATTTAATTTACGGAGGGGTAGTCTGGGTGAAGGGAGGTGTGTGGCGAACAGCTGCATCCCTAGGAGGGAGCAAAGTTCTCGGCATTATCCCTAAACCATTAGCTGTACGAGATATCATAGGCAACACAATCGGGGAAGAGTTACAGGTCTCTAGTATGCATGAGGTATTGCACATATGGTTGTTAAGTTCGATGCATTTATAGCTTTGCCGGGTGGTTATGGTACATTAGAGGAGATATTTCAAATCACCTCTTGGGCACAGCTAGACATCCATCGGAAACCCATTGGTTTGTTAAATGTCAATAATTTTTTTGATGGTTTGTTGTCTTTTCTTGATCAAACAGTAGAAAAGAACTTCATCTCACAGTCGGCGAGGCAAATCCTGGTTACAGCTTCAACTGCAGGGGAGTTAATTGACAAATTGCAAGCATTCGTCTATTCGCCTGATCCAACAATAGCTCGGATAGATTGGTTTGCGGAAGGCAATAGGAGGCGTAAACTGGATTTAACGCTCCATCTGTAATCTCTATCTGCTGGTTTGCTTTGATTTTGTTTGCTTTCTTTTTATTGTGTTTATTTGAGAGTTTTCATGTTATTTCTTTTGAGCTTTTTCAGGTTATTTCTTTCGTCCCAGGTAATATTTTCTAATCTCGGTTTTTAGAGTGGTGGCTTAAAAGGTTCAAGTTCTCTTGAAACGCATTCTGGATCTCTTCAATCCATAATGGCTGAATAAGGAGGCTAACTTCTAAACTTTTTAGACCCATTCTAACTAACTTGTTTTTATTTGCTGACTTGTTAGACTTTGTTATTTTATGAGTAAGTTTAGTTTTACGTAATTTAGAGTTGTTATGTGTTTTTGTCTTTATCAGTTTCGTTTAAAAAAAAAATTGTGGAAAAAACTTGAGAATGGCAGAATATGGGGTTTCCTTAACCCTTGAAACGCATTCTCTCTAAATAAATCTGTAGTTTGTTTATTTCATGTTATTTGAAGTGTCTTGTTTCTTGTTTTGTTCTTTCATAATAAAGTTATATAGGCTGGAAACCTTAAGTCTGCGGGCTACTGGTCCTAAGGATTGTTGAAATATTCCATCTTGACTCAGGTGTAACAACGCCACGTACCTCTTTTCTTGCATTTTGTGGGTCGATGATAAGATAATGATTGAATTAAGAATAACTCTTGGAAAATTATAAATGATGCATGGATCTGTGTGCTTGAAATGTTTATTGGTTTTCGCTTTGCTTTTGATTCCTTACGCAACATTGAGCACTGAGCTATTATCACTGAGTTATTTGTTCACTTAGAGAAAGTTTATGTAATTTAAATGTTTCATCAGATTTCAATGAATTCTAGAACTTGTTTGATGTCACTCGAGGCGAAATCCTAGACTGTGCAACATTGGGGAAATGATTTAGGCCATCTTTGGACCGTTTGAGCCTTAATAGCCAACCTTGACTGAAATTGATCCCTAGTTACCCCTTTGGGCCTCTGTAAGCCTTTTTCTTTGTTAACTCACTAAAAGATTTCCTAACCTCAAATGAATTTATTCCAAACAGTTTATCCTTACCTATGAGCATGTAGATCGTTCACAATTAAATTTTGAGCTATGTTCTGGTTTTGGGAAGTTAGAGGAGGTTGGGATGTGTCATGAGCAATACAAGTGAGTTCTATTATGTGTGTAAAAAAAAAAGAAAAAAAGAAAAAAAAAGAAAAAAAAAACCCAATCTTACTTATGTTTCCACGTACTTTACATTGAGGTTACAATGTAGTGGCTCAAAGGTGTGGGGGAGGGGAAGTGTAAAAAAAAAAAAAAAAAAAAAGAAGAAAAATAAAAAAGAAAAAAAAAGAGTATAGAATAGAGACTATACCCTTAAGTTGTGTCTTAATAAAGAATGAAACACAACAAAGTGTGGGGCGTCAGTGTTCTGTTGTTTTATGCGCACAAAAAAAAAAAAAAAAAGATTGAGTGCTCTAAATAAGTTTGGGGGAGTAACATGGTGAATTGAAATGAAGTTTTGTTATAGGCTTGAGCTCTACCTAGTCTTGAATGATTTATGTGTTTGTGGGTGATTTGAGCCAAATTATTATCCTTTATCATACCTTCACCCAAGCCAGACGTTACAAGCTTAATAAAGTCCTACTTGATCCTTGGTGTTGTGCATGTCTACATTAGTGGAGAGTGACTTGAAAAGCAAGCCTATGGAGTTCATTTATACACACATCTTCAATATTAAATATGATTCATTTTTATGCATAAATTCATCTGGGTTACAAGTGATTAGGTGAGAATGGCTCTACACACACACACTTGAGGAATTGAAGTGAAGTGAAACTAATCTTTGAGATAAAATTCTTGATCAAGTACATTATTTTGAAGTTTTCCTTGGTTATAATTAAGTACAATCTTTGAGGCCTATTTGCAAGATATAAGCCATTTTGTGTGTCGTTAATTTTTGTGATTGTCTGTGTTTGGGTTTTGTGTTAGCCTCGAGCCCCCTATTACCGTATTGTATGTATTGCTCGAGGACTAGCAACAGGTTTCTTAAGTTGGGTGAATTGATAAGTGTCTGTATTATAATCATGTTCATATCAATTTCTCGTCAATGTGCTCTTTGCATATAATTGGGATTTATTTGTTTCGTGTGCGTTTTTGAAAATGTTTGTAGTAGGTTTGGATGGAACTTACACAAAATTGGCAGTAATAACCCTTCATTTGTTCACCTATGTAGTCACACAATTGCTTTGGAGTTGATTGTATCGATATACAATTAACCGGATAACATGCTATATACCATTGAAAAGCTCTCGAAGTCTATTTTCTGGAGAAATTTACGGTTCACGAATTTATGTAGTGTACCGAAAGTTGTGATAAAAATGGTATGAGAAGTTTATATTTGTAATTCCATATATCACTGTAGCATGTTATTAAATACGGGGCACTGTAGCAAGTTACTGTAGCAGAGTATTTAAACACATTTTAGGGTTTTATTTTCATAACTTGAAGAGGGGAAAACGTGGGAGGAGGCCGCATTTCTGGATTTCTCTCATCCCTTGGAGTTCTTGAAGGAGAAAGAAGATTTTGAAAGAGGAGGAACTACAATTCCAGGAAGATTCATCTACAAAGAAGATTTTCAAAGAATTTGCTAAGTTCTTTCTTTCCTTTTCAATTCTGGAATTTCTCTGTATTGTATTGTTATTCTGACTGAATATGTGTAACTAAATCTGAATTGGTTGAGGGTGATTTCAAAGCCCTTGATATGGATTTTGTGAGTTGATTGTGTAAGAAATTGTTATCCAATTCTCTAATTGAAGTTGCTTGTATTTTCCCATATCTAATGCTTATGACTGCTTACTGATTGTATTTGGAATGGCCAACTGAATATAATCTGTTGTTGTCTATTGCTAGATTAGAAATCTTGATCCGTAATTGTCATGAATTTCCAATCATTAGTAGCAAAATTGTGATCAGAGATTGCAATTGGAAAATACAACCTAGGTTAAATTATCCGAACTTGTGTGATTATTGCTTAGATCAACCTATCTTTCTCATCGTAATGCTTCTATTGAATTAAACTTCGAGAGCTTGTTCTTGGTTGTTTAATGGATAGAGATTAAATAAAGAGCTTGTTTTATTTAACAACAAATTTAGGAAAGATTGGGATAACAGAGCTTGTTGTTATCTACGGTTGATAACTTCAATGCTGTAATTGGATTACAATTCTATGTTAATTCACAAATTCATATCTTGTGGCCGAGAAAGAACCCTTAACCAAGTGTCTCTCATTGATCTTTCATTCAAATTAACTTCTGTTTTGTTATTCTTAATTTGCATTCTTATTTCATTTAGTTAATCATTCAACAAAACCCCCCCTGTTTAGTTTATCGTTGCTGGAAAATAACGAATTCAAGTAGAATCAATCCTCGTGGGAACGATATCTACTTATCACTTTATTACTTGTGCGACTAGGATACTTGCTAGTTTCGAACGCATCAAGGCCATTCTTGAAAATTGCCCGAACTAAGATTGATGTTAATGATGGCACTCTTACCATGGAATTTGATGGCGAGGTGATCGTTTCAATATTTTTGAGGCAATGAGGTACCCTAGTGACTTGCATTCTGTTTTTGCAGTTGATGTTATTGATTCTTTGGCACAACAACTTTTTGAGTTAAATCGCAAGGATGCATTGGAAGTAGCCATTAGTGAGCAAATTGGGGCAGAATAATTCCAGAGAATCGAGGAAGTTTCGATACAAGTGTCTAAAGAAGTTGGAGGAAGCTGTGTGCAAGCTTTGGATTAGGACGAGAGCTATCCGACTACAAACAGTATGATGTTTGTACATTGTACATTGGCCTTTATCTAATGAGAAATGTCGCACCTTCACGCATGTGATGAAAAAGATCCTGCCTTAGAGCTTAAAAGCCTCTCCTAGATCAATTTGAAGCAGTATTTCCGAGGTGAGAAAAATACATACGTTGCCAGTCATAATTAGCAAAGGGTCTTGCACCATTACAAGAAGAGAAACTCATCCGAGTGCTCCGAGATCACAAAACGGCTATTGGGTGGACAGTCGCTGAAATCAAAGGTATTAGTCCAGCCGTATGCATGCACCGCATCTTGTTAGAAGAGGGATCCAAGCCCACTAGAGAAGCACAGCGGAGGTTGAATCCTCCCATGATGGAAGTTGTCAAGAAAGAAATCCTGAAATTGTTAGATGTGGTTGTGATTTATCCAATTTCGGACAGCAAGTGGGTGAGTCCAGTCCAAGTTGTTCCGAAGAAATCTGGTGTTACGGTGGTTAAGAATTACAATAATGAGCTAGTTCCCACTCGTATTCCACAAAAACCGGGTGGCGAGTTTGTATTGATTATCGAAAGCTCAATTCTGCAACTCGCCAGGATCACTTTCCTTTGCCATTCATTGATCAAATGCTGGAGAGATTAGCAGGTCATTCTCATTATTGTTTTCTTGATGGCTATTCAGGATATAATCAGATTGTCATGGCCCCTGAGGATCAAGAGAAAACTACATTCACATGCCCATTCGGTACATTTGCCTATCGACGCATGCCATCGGTCTTGCAATGCACCTGCCATCTTTCTAAAGGTGTCTAGTTAAGTATTGTCCTCTGATATTGTTTGGAACATTATTGAGTATTTATGGTTGTAATTTAGTGTTTTTGGTGATTTTATTTTTGACTACATGCATGACAACTTACCCTATACTTCAAAGTAGTTATAGAAAACTAACCTTGTTTGAATTTGCGGAGAAATGTCACTTTAGGTAGATGAGGGTTATAGTTTTTGGACAGTATTTTTGCCCTAAGGGTTTAGAAGGCGTGAAAATCAAGATAGTACTCTATTATGTTCTAATACACACTCCCACAAAGTGTGCGGAATTCGTTCGTTTTTCTAGGGTCATGCAGGTTTTTATCGTAGATCATCAAAGATTCTCAAAAGATAGCATTGCCCCTGGAGGATTATTACAGAATGATTGTGGCCTTGATTGATGAGAAATGCAAAAGATGGCATATTGAGAAACTGAAGGAACTCGTGACTTCGGCTCCAGTAATCCAATCTCCGAATTGGAATCATCCATTCGAGATCATGTGCGATGCAAGTGACTACGCTGTGGGTGCCGTTTTGGGTCAACGAATGGGCAAAATTCCACATGCCATTTACTATGCATCTCGGACTTTAAATGATGCTCAACTTATTTATTCTACCAGTGAGAAAGAGCTGCTAGCGGTTATTTTTGCTTTAGAAAAGTTTCGATCTTTTTTGATTGGTACTAA
>SNVD02002464.1:0-163758 GCA_013180625.2 Boswellia sacra | reverse complement strand
TAGAATATTGTGCTTAATTGAAATCAAATTTGCATAAATTAATAATGTGTTTAAAACATTTTAATTTAATTTTTATTCTTAAATTGATTCTATAGATATATATATATATATCTCATTTATCCCAACAATCGATTTCAAAATTAAAGTCGCTAATTAGTCCTTAACTTTGATTTACGCGGTAAATGAATGATTAAATAATATAAATAAATAAACAGTTCATTGAAATCTTCTATATATGGGATCTTCATGAATATTGTCTATCTCCCCTTCACCATTTCGATTGCATTATTTATCTCCAAAATTTTAGATTAATTAATTACGTCTAAGGGAAGATGCACACGAGCTACCGTCCATCTTAAATATTTGGAGTCTTTGTTTGATAATGGGCAGACTTCTCTAAAGACTTGTCGCGTAATCATCAGCTACTTCTAGTAGGAAAACATATATACATGGTTATATATAGAATTTAATTAAGCACTATCTCATACAATATATACAATTAAGAATGGAATTCTAAGCACGGTACGGTATGTGCAATATTACTTTTACTTGGTCCTTGAAAGGTCCGTCCATTCAAACAACAATAATTAGTAGAATAATATATATTTTATCGGTTGCATTCATATCTAACCTTGATGATCAAGCCCTAGTAATCATATAAGTTCGAAAAATTCCAAATACAAGAAGATAAACGTAATTAAGTTTAAATAAGAAGAAAGTTAATTGTTTGGAGGTACTCTTTCCGGCCCCCACCCCTCCACTTAATTGTAAGGATACAAAACTTCTAGACGATCAGTCAATTAACCTCAGCTCCTTGCTCATGCATTCCCAATATCCTGCACATTTTGGAGTACTGTGTTTTATGGGTGTGTGTGTGTGTGTATATATATGCTAAACGGAGTTAGCGGAACACCTATAAACGACCGTTGAAGTTATTAAGTGGAACTGATATATACCTTTACAGTTCATAGTCCAACGGTACTGAATGAGAAAATGAACTTAATTGATATACCTTATATCAAAACTCGTTTTGCATTTTCCATTATGAAAATGAGAAAATTAGCTGTTGCTTTTGTTTCTTTCTAGTGATATCATTGGATGATAGGTTTCACGACACAACTATATAATAATATATATTTATTTTAACCCAGGTTAATGGTCCTTGTATAAATAATTAAATACATGATCTTTTTTATATCAAGTACAATTTTTCTGCGTCTAAAATAAGATCCTTGAACCATGGCTTTGTCATATGTCCGAGATGGTTTGGCTTCATCTATAGAGTGGTATTTAGCAATAGTCGACGTCCAAAACTTTTAAATAAGCAGGGCTAAGTACGGAGAATTAGCCCTCCTCTTGTTGCTTTCTGATTAAAGGATTCCTGTGTATTATTGATTACACTCGCGATTATCTGTTTGACAAATCAATAAGATATAAATATATAGCCAAAGATTTGAGAAATTGAAGAGCTCGATTTTCCGGGTTATGAGTAGTTTCATTTTTAGGGGTGGAGCAGTTTGATGAATTAATCCTTTTACCACTGTAGTCCTTCAGAAATGATGTAATGTACGTAAACAAAATTGCCTTTTTTTTTTCTTTTTTCTTTTTAATGTATGGCTTCCGGAATCTCTCAGACCTGAAGTGTTTAATTTCTTCTCTCACATCAAGGAAAATTTGAACATTCAAATTTACAATGTAGAGGAAGATCCCCAAATGCCTGCTTTATGCACATGTCATATAAAGCTTATTAATTAAGGAGAAATATGTATGTGCATGCGACTCTCAGGACCATGTGCTGTGCATAGATGGTGTGGTGACAGATCCAATTTTATGGTGATAATTCAGGGACAAAATCGTGAGAGTTTAGGCCTCAGACGGGTAATATTATACTGTATTAGCTTGATTCATTACATTTGGTTATAGACGCGATCAATATATCTCATTTATATGAAATATCAAACCTATAATAATTTGAGAAACAATTCGCAGCTTTATAGAAGGATGCATATTTAACCCCTGGAGACCAGGGTGAATTTTAACATCTGAGATGATTTAATTTATATATTTATTTTTCTTTTGTAAAGATCCAAAACAAATTATCCCATATGTCTTATAAAAATTGTGCAAATATTTATACTTTGAAATTCCCATCCTTGAGTACTATACATACCAAACATCTACCATGACATGTCATTGGATGGTTAAAGAGAGGTTTGGGGTTATAGATATAAAGAGGTTGGTCACCTTACCCATCAAATTAGTCTTTTAGATTGGACACTTGGAACCAGTACAAGTGGTATCAGAATTAGATCTCTAATTATAGAACTTCTCAAATAAAAAGGACACTAGGATCCTTTAAATTAAATAACAGTTCTTTAATCTTAATTTATTCTATTTCACTCTTCAGAACATGAAAGACAAAATAACTATTAATTCTTAAGTTACAAGAATATATGAAATCCAAATGTAAATGTAAATCTAATATTGTTGAATAAATGTACTACAATTGATGCACCTTAGACTCTCTATCGAGGATCCACTGTTCTCGAAGCTGTTACTATTAATGGCCACCTCCATTATTACTGCATTTTACACTGCCTTTAATTAGCATATACATTTATACACATACTGAAGCTAACCTACCAAGAGATAGAATCTATAAAAAGTGAACGAAGTAATAAAACCTAACTGGGAAATTAACATTTACGTCTAATGCGGAAAAAAATAGGAAGATTAAGTAGCAAGATGAATATGAAGCAAAATAATAATAATAATAATAATAATAAGGTGAATTAAGCTTTCACGTAGCATTACAGATGATGAACAAACAAAGTTTATCTGCTACGAGAAAGAGAACCAATTACACATGTGAAGGATGATGGTGTAAATTAAGCCACCTCTTCTGCTTAATCTCTCCAAGGAGATTTCAGTCAGATATATGATCACAGTTTGTCTGTAAGCGGCTAGACTACAGAAAGTGACTTCCTACAGGGACCCACGCTCAGCTCAAAGAAAGAGCAAGAGAAAAGAATTTGAGGCACTCACAGTTACTCTTTGGAAGCCAACCCCAGAAAAACCAAAAGAGGTAGATATATGCACTAAGGTAGACAAGGTAGAGTACCCACCAAAGCAACTTCTATTTCCATACCCAGGCAAATGAATAGCAATCTATATATCTATACCTCTTCTCTCCCTTACAATTCTAACATGTAGTAGTTTTACAGGTTTCCAACTTAGATACAGGTCACTCATCAGCTAGCTTTCATTCCATCTCCATGTTCTCTTGCCCAACTCAAGCCTTTCTTTATAATTCTCTCTCTCGGACACAACCTCAGGTTGGTGGAATGGAGCAAGCAGGGTACTGGATGTGGACAAAGCGAAAACATAGTTTAAGTTCTCATTTTCAGTCGTCTTATGATGATTCCTGGGAAGAACAAGCTTTTGCAGAAGATGCAGCAGGGTCTTTAGGAGGGTGCGTATGGCCTCCAAGATCTTATTCTTGCAGCTTTTGTAGGAGAGAATTTAGGTCCGCTCAGGCTCTTGGTGGTCACATGAATGTGCACAGGAGGGATAGAGCAAGATTAAAGCAGTCTCCAACTCCCAAAAATGAAAATCATCATCATGACCAGTATCAATATAACCACAATCACATTACAAATCCGTTTACTTCATTGAGTTTTCAACACCCATCTCAGATTTGTACCTTAGTCTATAAACCTAACCCTAATTCTGATCTGGGTGTTATAGCATCACCAACCTCACCATCTAGGGTTTCAGCTCCACCGACTCAGGAGAATTCCCCAGAAAAGATCTTTCTCCCTCCTTTATCTTCTGCAATTGTGCAAGACCACAAGATTTCCCCTATTTCTTCCCCCCAATCATGGCCAAACTTGGTAGCAGACAGATGCTATCAGACCTCTGAATTGAGGAATCAAGGAGAGAAAAAATCAAGAATTCTAGAATCGGAATGCAGTCTTAAGGCAGATTATGTCAAAACCGATTTGTCTGTGAGCTTGAATTTGGTTGTTCGACGAACACATCCGACCGTATCCGATGGTAAGGTGGAGACCATTAGTTGCAAGAGAAGGAAAACAGAAGCCTCATCATTGCCTTTTTTCCTGAAGCCAAGTTCAGTTGATGATACAGATCATTTTCAGTCTGAAGAACATGAACTTAACCCTAGCTCGGTTGAGGAACTAGATCTTGAGCTCAGGCTTGGTGAGCGCCCTCAGGTAAAGTAACATAGAAGCTGCATGCAGGAGTGCCTGATTCTTGTCTATGATTATTTTGTGCTGTCTGTTCTCCTCATTTTTTTTTTCCTTTACCAAGTTCTTCTTTGATCCCGAGGTTTAGGCCTCTTGCTTTCTTATCAATCAATTTGCTCTCTCAAGTCATGAATTTTCAGCGTGTAAAAATTAACAATATGAAAATCACTGAAAAACGTAATTAAGTTTACCTTTGTTCAGAGAAGGATATGAGAATTGACACATCTGAGCTTGTTCTTGTTTCTGAACATAGCATTGTAGTTGTTGATTCCATCGGCTTACACCAAAGTATGTGGACAAATTGAGACCGATAACATCTATGCTTTCTCTTGATATTGATCTCTTCTTATAATTACGTTATTGTTTGTACTGTGTACAAGAACAGTTGAAACGTTTTACATTACTAGAGAACAGTTTACTTTACTGATGATCTAGGGTTTGACAGATAATATATATCCAAGTCTCGACTTGACTTTCATGCGATAATCTGACTGCGAGTTTACATGTTTTGGCTGAGTATGTAGCTAGAGTTATTAGTAAATATCAAAGGCCTACGTTTCTATTTGGGTTCGATCATGAAACATATATGAGTAGCCCTTGCCCTTCACGTTTTATCTTTTATCCTTCATGCCAGCATAAACAATAAACTCACGGACAGCTGAATGCATTTTTAGAAATTTAGGTCAAGACGGTATGTGTCCGTGTGAGTTTCTGACGATACGATAGGAGACGGAGAGGGGAAGTGAGGAGGGTTGGGAGGGAGAGAGAGAAAGAGAGATTGATTTTTTTTTTTTTTAAGTAATAATGCAATTAGGGTATTTGTGGGGTGTGAAGGGTGAAGAAACTGACTAAAAGTGCATGGAAAATTGAAAAGCTCTTTTTCCCATTCAGTACCTCACTGACATTCTATCAGACACAACTAAACTAACCCGCAAAACACATACACATGGATTTTTCAGTTTCATATAAGCCAGATACATCAGAACATTGATTCCCTTTTTTCTTGACCTTATTATTATCATAATCAGATCTGTTTCAGTTATAATATCCATCATTCCGCATCAGGCCATCTACTTGTGTTCTCTTCTCCCACTTTTCACTCACAAGCTCTCACGGCCTTTTCCTCAAAATCCAGCCAAAATAGCACCAACTCCGGGAATCAGTCCATTTAAGTATTGCACACGATACTATAAATGCCCTATTTTTTATTCACAAAGAGAATATTATGACGTCGCTATAATAAGCGCGCTGTCTTCGCAACTTTTGTTTCTTCTTCTGTTTGCAACTAGCTA
Organism: Boswellia sacra; assembly: GCA_013180625.2. Classification (NCBI taxonomy): domain Eukaryota; kingdom Viridiplantae; phylum Streptophyta; class Magnoliopsida; order Sapindales; family Burseraceae; genus Boswellia; species Boswellia sacra. The sequence goes on along the minus strand of SNVD02002464.1, from coordinate 158,201 downwards.
CATATACTCCCTCTCAACAACAAACTCTACCTGCCTAAAAAGTAAATAAGTAATTATGAAGTATAATTCGTCTGTATAAGCACTTTAGGCCCCTAGCAGACGATTGAATTACTCATTAATTTCTCTCTTTCTTGAAATGGAAATTTGATGAAACATCCCCTTGAATTTAATGACTTTTCAGAGAAACTCGATGATACCCAACAAATTTTTTTTTTTTCCATTACAAGGCAAGAGTCGAACCTTGTTATAATGAGATGAGAGGAATTTTTTTGGTGCGGCACTTATTGTTTTCCACGATGCATGTGATAGCTAGGGTAGGGAAAGAGAAAATTAAAACAGAAGTAGAAGGCTAGCTGTTGGGGAAAGTGAGATAATTTGCTTTGGATTTTACGAAGTTCTACATCTGTGTAAGAGGGTTTAAAGGTGATTGGATGGGGTTTGTCTTCATTAGGATCGTGAGTTGTATAGGTTAGCTTAATAACAGCTAACGAGGTCTGATATATACAGAGGGTTTTGCAGTGAAGTTTTTGGGGCCAGTTGCAGAAATGCACATGGGATGATGTGTCGTTTTTCTGTTCTTCTTTAAGGAGTTAATATAGAATTGAGTGAGGGAATGGCAAATTATTCTCAGCTTGCGGGGTTCTCTATGTTAGGGTATTTTGTAATTCCAAATTAGTCTTTAAAGAATGAGAATTCTCAGGAATAAATTCCAGAGTAATTGGGTTGGTTGTTTGGAAGTAGTTGTTTATAATTGATCTGACAACTAAGGGTATATTTGCATGGGAGCGAGCTCCTCTTTCACGAGCTCATTCAAAAACGTCTTTCTTTCCGTAATTACATAGTTTCTACTCCTATCCTATTCGTATACGTATAATACCAATTATATGCCAATGTTATGTGCACTTTTTAACATACATACATACATACATACATACATATATATATATATATTGATATTTTGATACAATTTTTTATAAATTTTTGACACATATTTCTAACCATTGATTTCATCAAATTCCATGGATAGGATTGAAAATCAAAAAGTTATATTTAATATTGTCAACTCATCAATAATATCAACTATTGGATTTTATGGATTAATTATAATAAATTTGTTTATAATTTGTACCAAAAAATCATTTTCACACACACACACACACACACATATATATGTATGAAGAATAGATATTTTAACATAACTTTTTGATACAATTTATTGAAAAAAATTTATAATCCTTGATCTCACCAAATTCAATTGTTGAAATTGAAAGTTAAAAAGTTACATTTAATATTATCAACTTGTTAATCATCTCAATTATTGAATCTTGTAGATCAATGCTTATAAATTTGTGTCTAGCTTTATATCAAAAAATTTGTGTGATATATATATATATATTGTATAAGCTGAAACTTATGGAAGTATGTTAACTTTTTTGTTTGTAATAATATGTAACATAACTGATTTGGACTTTCTTAATTTTCACTTTTGGTTAATTATAACATTGAATTTTCCCGTCAAATTAATGCTTCATAGTTCTGCCATAAATTAGCAAACTATAGATATTTCAATTTATACATTCAAGAAAATTAATGATCTACCTAATTAAAGATGATATAACATTAATAATCAATCTAAACCAATCTATTGACTACATATGCATTAGGATAAATGGATTTAAAAGAGTCAAACAACTTTAGATGTGAATTTAATTACTATGTTTAATTAATAAAAAGAATTTATCACATCTGTTTATTAGTAGTCATATTTGATCAAGATTTATTCGTTTGTTGTATTCCTTTAATTATCACCTTGTATATTTAGGTTAATATCACAAACCACCTCTATATTTTAGCTTAATTACACCCATGGTCATCGTTTGCAATTTTTATCACAGGATACCCCTAACTTTTAAAAAAATCACGGACCACCCTTCTGTTAAAAACTCCGTTAGATGTTCGTAAATAAGAAAAAAATAGCAGGGTTAAAATAGTAAAATAACAGAAAAATTCAACAGGTAAAGTGGGAGTCAGTATACCTAAATGGGTTAATATCATAGACCACCCCTGTGTTTTGTCTTAATCACACTTAGAGTCAATGTTTGCAATATTTGTCATTGTCTACCCCTAACTTTTAAAAAAATAATTATGAAGCACCCTTCGGCAATATTTGTCACCGTGATTTTTTTTTAAAGTTAGGGGTGGCCTATGACAAAAATTACAAATGATGACTCTAGGTGTAAGTAAGGTAAAATATAGGGGTGGTCTATGATATTAACCTCTTCTCAAATTCTTTTGAAGGATATTTTGGTAATTGTAATAGTTTTAGACAGAAATCTGACGTCATCTAACGGTTAAATTAGCGGAAGGGTGGTTCGTGATTTTTTTTTTAAATTATGGATAACTTATGATAAAAATTGTAAACGATGACTCTGAATATAATTAAGTTAAAATATAAGGGTGGTTTGTAATATTAACCCTGTATATTTTTATATAAAAACTAGCTAGCTATCAAGTCTAAACTTATAAATTGCCCTGCTTTCTTGCTGAATTAACTCTGACCGATCATACAATTTATAAATTATTGTGGAATGTATTTTTAGATCACATACATCGGTCAGACATTACCCATAATCATGAGTGCATCTGCAAAGACAGAGCAAATCCATCATGTCTGTCAGAATCAATAACAGCAAAAACAACAATCAAAGGAAAAGCATGTCCTTTGGTCTAGAAATCCATGAAAATATATCTTACCGTCACCAGACAACTCGTTGATTAGCCTAGCGACTAACTAGTCACTACAATCTCGAGCCTTGACGACAATAGGTTAATGGACTTGGGTGGCCCTGCTGTGATACCGCTGAGGACAGTGAGTATGGTACTAGAACACCTCACTCAACTGTAAGTTGAATCTTGTTACTAATTATGCTGTTGCGCAAACTCTGGATCTTAATAATGACTTCTCAATAATATATACGTGTACATGCTAGTTGCTAGACATTCATACATCAACTGCTTATTCCTAATTAAATGGCAGTTGCAGGTACTGCTACTTAGTGCACTGCTGCAACTTCTAATTAATAAATTTTAGTGAAGGCTCAATTGGAATGGTTTTGGAAATGTGAGACTTGCCCGGATATATCGACATATATAACAGATCAATCTAGAAAATACAGTATCAAGCCATTAATAAATAGATCCTCATCGTGTCGCTCTCACAACCTCGCCTCCAATACCCAGCAGATCAACGTATTGGAATTACGTGCCGCATTACCAAAGCCATACATGGATAAGTCAGAATCTAATGGGCTTGAGCTAAACTCCTTCAGATTTTCCATTTTGTTCGACCCAATTTTAATTTGAATTATATGCATGCATGGAGGAGCCCATAATCCAACCTTGCAAATTCGGTCTCCACCGTTCCTCTTCGCTCTCTATGTATGCACCTCCATCGTTCCTAAACAAATCTACAAATTCCTGATCAATATCCGACGAGTGTGACAAATGAAACCTTTCCAATGAGAATTTGGGACTTAAAGGTAGAAATCATATTTAAAAAAAGAAAAGAAAAAATAAAGAAAGAGAGAGTGATTATTTCTGCCATTTTTAGAATTTTAGCTATGCGAATTATGAAATTAAGGGTATGTTGGTAGGAGCAAAGGGGAATATATGTACCACTCAATTTAATTATATGATTTTTAGATATCCTTGAGGTTTTAATTAATTTTTATTAAGCTGGAGGAGTGAAATGAATGAGAAACTTACTGCTCAACGATAATACAAATCTGTGTTTGCTAGATTTTTACAAGAGGTATTTAAAATGAGATTTTCAAATACAGTATCATTAATTACAAATATTATTATCTACTCCCTTAATTTTGTAACTTTTGAGGATTTGATGACGTACAAGACCCTATTTTAAAATTAAAAAAGAAAACTTTCTCTTATCACATCCCTTTGAATTCCATAAGTAGCCTTCTTTGTTTTTCTTATCACATGCACACTGTAATTGAATTAATTTTCCCTTTTTTGTCTAAAAAAATTCAAATAATCTTCTCATTTTTTTCTTCATACATGCACCCCACAAACCAAATTTCAAAGTCTATTATCTACAAAAAAATTGTAGCTGGAACATTCGTCTAGTTCCAAAATTTGATTATGATTTATATCTACACTTGTTACTTGTACCTACATTACGTTTGAACAAGAAAAAAAATACTAAGACATTGCATTAATTCTTTCACATCTTTTTTTTTCTTAAAAACAGAAATTATCTTATCAAATTATAAATAGAAAAAGGTACAAAACATTGAAAATAAGTATAAACTTATTGCTTTTTATTGCTTGTAAAGTTGTAATCTAATATATTCATTTGTATTGTTTCTTTATCTATTGAAAAGAGGTAATCGTTAGGAGATTGAGCACTCCCACCGCAGCTCAAATAAAAGACAAGAAACAAATTGTTATGTTAGAAATAACAATTTGGGTGGCACTGCCTTCCACAATAAAGAAAATAGATAACTTGGGCGGCTCAACCTTACCATAGTAAATAAATTAAAGGCAATAAAGAAAATAAAGGCACAAAAATTTAACGTGGTAAAACCCTCAATTTGAAAGAAACCTCCACGGGACAAGACCGAAAATATTTTACTATGAAGAAAAATATCACAATCTCTTACACAATTAGAATGGAGGAGATAACAAGGCAGAAAGAAGAGAAAAGCTTAATACATAAGCTTGGGACAAATATAAGGGGAGGGGGAAGCTTTATTATATAGCCTAGCCTCCTCCTTAACTTATTGTCTCCCACCAATGTGGGATTGTGTGAAAGGCAAAAATACCTTCACACTCTTCACACTTTACATTCTCCCACTTGAAGGCATTTTTCCTTTCCGTCTTGTCTCTATACATGCTGCTCACGTCTCTAACAGGCCACAGGATGTTCTACACCAGATGAACTTGTTAGCATTGATTGGTTTGGTCAATGCACCTGCTATGTTGTCCTTTGTGTGGATTTTCTGCATATCCACTATGCCATCTTCCACTACTTCTCGTACATAATGATATTGAACTCCTATGTGCTTCGTTCTTGAATGAAAGGCTGGATTCCTTGCGATATGCAAGGCACTCTGACTATCACAAAATAAAGAAATATTCTCTTGTTTGTGCCCGAGTTCCTCCAATAACCTTTTGATCCAAATAGCTTCCTTGCAAGCTTGTGTAGCTGTCATATACTCTGCTTCTGTTGTAGATAGAGCCACAACAGTTTGAAGTTTGGATACTCAGCTCACAGCATCTCCTGCAAGTGTAAACACATAGCCTATAGTACTAGACTTCCTTTTGTCAAGATCTCCTGCAAAATCTGAATCAACATAGCCCTTGACAATGAACTCTGATCCTCCATAGCATAGTGCAGCATTAGAGGTACCTTTGATGTATCTAAGGATCTTCTTAACAGAATTCCAATACTCTTTCCCCATATTAGCCATGAATCTACTGACCACTCCCACTGCTTGTGCAATGTCTGGTCTTATACAAATCATAGCATACATTAGGCTCCCTACTGCTGATGCATACGATACTCGAGACATTTCCATCCTCTCCGCTTCATTGCTAGGACTCATACTTGAGGATAATTTATGATTAACAGGAAATGTGGTGGAATTTGGTTTACAATCTTGCATGTTGAAGCGGCGCAAGATTTTCTTCAAGTAGTTCTTTTGAGATAGCTAAATCTTCCTGTTTTTTCTGTCTCGGTGAATTTGCATCCCTACAATCTTGTTTGCTGGTCCTAAATCCTTTATTTGAAATCCCCTAGCCAATTGTACCTTTAATTCTTGGACCTGATCTTTGTTAGTGCCTGCTACCAACATATCGTCCACGTGCAACAGCAAAATGACAAAGTTTTCCTCAAACCTCTTGTAATACGTACAATAATCTGAGTTGAGTCTGTTGTACCCAAGGCTGATGATGAATGAATCAAATCTCTTGTACCAACACCTTGGCACCTGTTTTAAGTCGTACAGAGATTTGGTCAACCTGCAAACCAAGTTCTCTTTTCCTTCTTCAATAAAACCTTCCGGTTGGAGCATATAAATTTCTTCTTCAAGTTCTCCATGAAGAAATGCAATTTTTACATCTAACTGCTCTAAGTGTAAGTCAAAAGTAGCACACATAGCCAAGACTACTCGAATTGTTGTAAGTCTTACCACAGGAGAGAATATCTCGTTAAAATCAACTCCTTCTTTCTGAGCATATCCTTTGACCACCAGTCTAGTACGATACCGTTCCACTTGATCATTCCTATCACGTTTGATCGTGTAGACCCATTTGTTTCCGATGGCTTTTCTCCCATGTAGTATTGGCACAAGTTCACATGTCTTGTTTTTGTCTAAAGCTTCTATCTCTTCACACTACAAGAAAAAATGCCATATTTGGCGGTCTTTGACCGTTAAATATGTTAGCCCTAAGGCTACATGATAATTTTGATGATAACAATACACATTGATTAATTGAGATTTACTAACATGTTTATTTATGTGCAAGAGTAAGATCATTGAAATAATTTTAAAATCAAGAAGAGGCTTATTAAAATGAAGTGTTGAAGCTAAGGAGAAGACTACATGTTAAAGGCACCAAAGTTTAAGAACAAGGATTGACTCAAGGAATGTGACACATGAGCAATGTTCAATCAATTGGTCATATATATCTCTACAAATATCCAAATGACGTGATTCTTGAGCCTTTGGAAAGCTTCTCAATTTATAACATTTCATATGTTTTAATGAAATTCAAATTTCAAGTGCAAGGTTGTCCAAATCATCATGCAAGTTGAAAGACAAATGGAAGCAGCTGACATGAGCACCGAATACTCCTTTGGACATATCTTGAGCTAGAAAAATCAAAATGACTTGATTCTTGCGGCATTGGAAAGATGACTTAATGAAGAACATTTCATATGTTTTGAAAAATTCAAATTTCAAACAGAAGGCCGACATAATTGACATGCAATTCGGTGGACTGACACAAAGAAGAAAAATCAACTCACATGAGCACCGAATGGTGTTTTGGCCATATCTTAAGATAGAGATATCCAAATGCTTTGATTCTTAATGTTTTGGAAAGATTATTCAAATATGCAGATCTTTTATGTTTTGAAGAAATTCAAATTTCAAACGGAAGGCTGACAGAATTATCATTCAATTTGGTGGACTGACACAAGAAAGAAAAATCAAGTCACATGAGCACCGAATGGTGTTTTGGCCATATCTTGAGCTATAGATATCCAAATGACTTGATTCTTGATGCGTTGGAAAAGCTTATTCAAATGTGCAAATCTTTTATGTTTTGCATATTTTCAAATTTCAAACGGAACATTGACAAAAATGGAGACAAGATTACGGTTTTTATGGTGGGCTAGAAAATTTGGAGTTGGTGTCTTCACTTGACTAAGTTCATCCCATTTGCCTATAAAAGGAGCCCTTCTCCCATGCATTCAAGAAGAGCAAGAGAAGCATCTATCAAGCAAAAACAAGAGAAATATCAAGTCTAGAGAGCTTTTATATTCTTTATCTACTCTTTGAAGAGAGTTGTACTTTTGTTGTAAAAATTATCCTGTTCTTGTATTGTGGTGAGAGTGAGATATTCTTGTAAAGGATAATAGTTATCCTTGAGAGAACTCTTGTTGTGTGTTATCAAAAGTTGAAGGAAGTTGCCTTGGTGAGGTTGTTCATCAAGAAGAACTCTTGGTGTGGTGTTATCAAGAGTTGAAGGAAGTTGCCTTGGTGAGGTTGTTCATCAGAAGAACTCTTGGTGTGGTGTTATCAAGAGTTGAAAGAAGTTGCCTTGGTGAGGTTGTTCATCAAGAAGAACTCTTGGTGTGGTGTTATCAAGAGTTGAAGGAAGTTGCCTTGGTGAGGTTGTTCATCAAGAAGAACTCTTGGTGTGGTGTTATCAAGAGTTTGAAGAAAAAGTCTTGGTGAGGTTGTTCATCAAGCAAGTTGTAAAGATTTCTACAACTTAGTGGAAAGCTTAGCTCGTGGAGCTAGGAGCCGTGGACGTAGGCAAGGTTTGCCGAACCACGTAAATTGAGTTTGCACTCTCTCTATCCCTATCTCTTTACATTTACTTGCACTTGTGATTGTTCTTTATTGATATTCTCTTGATTGTCTTCTAATTTCATCTTCTTCACCTTTATTCTCAAAGAAAGAGTTAAATAATTTTGATCTTTCAAGAAAAGTTTTCTAAATTCGTTTTTATAAATAAAAACCCAATTCACCCCCACTCTTGGGTTGCCATACCTGGGTCAACAAGTGGTATCAGAGCAAGGTTGCTCTTTTTTTTTTTTTAAATCTTTACCAATTTTGAGCTATGGCAACTTTTAATTCAACTTCATATGTTGAGGGACTTTCTATCTCTAGACCTCCATTTTTTAATGGAAGTGATTACACTTATTGGAAAACTAGAATGAGTATTTTCTTGAAATCTTTTGATTATGATTTGTGGTCTATTGTTTTGGAAGGACCTTTTGTTCCTACCAAAATTGAAAATGGGGAATGCATGCTTAAAGAACCTAAAGAGTTTAGTGAAGATGATAAAAAGAAATTGAGTTTGAATGCTAAAGCTATGAATGTGTTTATTGTGCTCTAGATAGAAATGAGTTTAATAGAATATCTACTTGTTCTACGGCACAAGAAATATGGCACACACTTGAGGTAACTCATGAAGGAACTAGTCAAGTTAAAGAATCCAAAATTAGTATGCTGGTTCATAGTTATGAGCTTTTTAAGATGAAATCGGATGAATCAATTTCTGAAATGTTTACTAGATTTACGGATATTATTAATAGTTTGAAATCTCTTGGTAAATCTTATTCTAATGTTGAAATGGTGAGAAAGATTCTTAGGTGTCTACCAAAATCTTGGGAGCCAAAGGTGACGGCAATTCAAGAAGCAAAGGACCTCACCAAACTACCATTAGAAGAACTTATGGGTTCTCTCATGACTCATGAAATCACCTTGAAGGAGAATGAAGAAGATTTCAAGAAAAAAAAATATCGCTTTCAAATCTTCAACAAAAGAAGATGATGAGTCCAACGATGAAGGAGATGATGAAGATCTCTTGCATTCATCACAAGAAAGCTAAAAAGGATGATTAGAAGAAACCAAGGATTCAAGAAGAATTCTAGAAGGGAGTACAAAGGGCAAAGCTCAAAGCAAGATAAGAAAAAAGATCAAGTCATTTGTTTTCCTATGAGTGCAAGAAACCGGGACATGAAGATGGATTGTCCTTACTTCAAGAGTCAAAACAAGAAATCCAAAGCAATGAAAGCCACAAATTGGGATGATAGTGAAGCTAGCTCACTCGAAGAAGGGAAAAAGGGGGAAAATTGCCCGGGGAATAGTAGCAAACATGTGCCTTCATGGCATTCTTAAGTGAAGATGATGGTAAGTATTCTTAAACATATGATCCTAAATTCATATGAGGAATTACTTGAAGCATTCCAAAATTTACATGTGCAAGTTGATAAGCAAAATTCAAAAATTAATGCTTTCAAAAAGAAGTCAAAAATCATGTTATCTCAATTAGAAGAGGTGGTAGAAATAAATGAAGCTTTAGAAAATGAAAATGAAATTTTAAAGCAAAAAGATTTTGAAAGTTGGGAAAGTCAAATACATTTATTAAAAACTGAAAATGACATTTTAAAACAAAAGGATTTTGATAAATTGGAGAAACAAAATGCTATTTTGAAAAAGGAAAATAATGACTTAAGAAATATTTGTTGATAGTTTTACAAAAAGCACAAAAAATTTGAATTCTATTTTACAAAACCAAAAGTGTGTTTTTTATAAAAGAGGTTTAGGATATAAAACTCATAAAAATCAAAAGTATTTTAAAAATTATTTTGCTCATGCATCTTCTAGGAATAATCCTAATCATTCATGTACTTATTGGGGAAGAAAAGGACAGAAAGTGCATTCTTGCTATATTAAGAGAAATCCTAATTTGAAACAAATATGGATTCCAAAAAGTACCATAACTAACCCCCAAGGACCCAAGAACTTTTGGGTACCAAAAAGTTACTCTTTGAATGTTGATTATAGAAACAAAGGAGTGGCAAACACAAGTGTTACTTAGATAGTGGATGCTCAAGGCATATGACCGGAGATGCCTCCAAGTTCTCAAGATTAATCATGAAGAAAGGAGGATATGTGACATTCGGTGATAATGACAAAGGAAGGGTAATCGGACATGGTGATATTGGTAACCCTTCTTCACCTATTATTAAAGATGTTTTGCTCGTTCATTGTTTAAAACATGATTTGATTAGCATTAGTCAATTGTGTGATAAGGGATATTTTGTTACTTTTGAGACTAATAGATGTGTGATTAAGGATGTTAGTAATAATAAGACATTATTTGTTGGTAATAGATGTGGTAATATTTATACAATTGATATTGATGTTAATGATCATGTAGAAAATTGTTTCATTGTTAATCATGATGATTGGTTATGGCATAGAAGATTAGGTCATGCTAGCATGGACACAATTTCAAAAATTTCTAAAAATGATTTAGTTGATGGTCTTCCAAAAATAAATTTTGAAAAGGATAAGATTTGTGATGCTTGTCAATTTGAAAAACAAGTGAGAACTTCTTTTAAACAAAAGAAATTTATTTCAACAAATAAACCTCTACAATTACTTCATTTGGATTTATTTGGACCATCAAGAACTCAAAGTCTTGGTGGAAAGTATTATGTTTTGGTTATTGTGGATGATTATTCAAGATTCACTTGGGTGTTATTCTTGAAAACTAAAAATGAGGCCATACAAGCTTTTTCAAAATTTACAAAAAGAGTCCAAAATCAAAAAGGGCATTCTATTGTATCCATTAGAAGTGATCATGGTGGGGAAGTAGACAATGGTGAATTGAAAGCTGTGTGATGAAAAATGGTTTTTAGCATAATTTTTCCTCACTAGAAAACTCCACCAACAAAAGGGGTTGTTGAGAGGAAAAATAGGACACCAAGAAATGCTAGGACCATGTTGCTTGAAAATAATTTGCCAAAATAATTTTGGGCCGAAGCCGTTAATACCGCATGCTTTATAATCAATAGAGTCCATATTAGAGCTTTAATAAAGAAAACTCCTTATGAACTTTGGAAAGGAAGAAAACCCAACATTGGATTTTTAAAGTTTTTGGATGTAAATGTTTTATTTTAAACACTAAGGATAACCTTGGAAAATTTGATGCAAAAGCCGATGTTGAATTTTTGTTGGCTATTCCAACCATAGTAAAGCATATAGAGTTTTTAACAAAAAGACTCTTACTATTGAAGAATCTATGCATGTTGATTTTGATGACACTAATGTTATTTCTTCAAAGAATTTAGATGATGATATTGTTGAGGTAGAAAAGCAAATCAATGAATCAAGGCTTGATGAAAAGAGACAAGATGAATTACAACTTCAACAAGAAAAGCTTGAGGAAGTAAATGATTCTTCCCAAGAATTACCAAAGGAATGGAGGTATGCAAAAGCTCACCCTAAAGATCTCATTATTGGTGAACCATCACAAGGTATGAAAACTAGATCTTCTGTTAAGAACTTTTGTAATCATTTTTGCATTTGTCTCTCAATTTGAATCAAAATCTTTTAGAAGAAGCAGAAAATGACGAAAGTTGGATTTTGGCTATGCAAGAAGAATGAATCAATTTGAAGAAATCAAGTTTGGGAATTAGTTCCCAGACCTAAAATCATTCTATTATAGGCACTAAATGGATTTTTAGAAATAAAGTAGATGAAAATGGCACCATTATTAGAAACAAAGCAAGACTTGTTGCTCAAGGATACAATCAAGAAGAAGGTATTGATTATGAGGAAACCTTTGCACTGATTGCTAGATTAGAATCAATTAGAATGTTGTGTGCATTTGCATGTTATAAAAATTTTACATTATATCAAATGAATGTCAAAAGTGCGTTTTTAAATGGTTACATTATGGAGGAAGTATATGTCGAGCAACCTCTTGGTTTTCAAAATCATGATTTTCCAACCATGTTTTCAAACTCAAAAAGGCACTTTATGGCTTGAAACAAGCACCAAGAGCATGGTATGATAGATTGAGCAAATTTCTCATTGATAATGGTTTCAAAATGAAAAAAGTTGATACTACTCTTTTTGTTAAACCAAAAAATGATGATTTCTTAATTGTTCAAATCTATGTTGATGATATTATATTTGGTGCTACTAATGTCTCTATGTGTGAGGAATTTTCCGAGTGCATGCAACAAGAATTTGAAATGAGCTTAATGGGAGAATTAAATTTCTTCCTTGGACTTCATATCAAGCAATCAATTGATGGGATCTTCATTAATCAAGCTAAATACACAAGAGATCTTCTCAAGAAGTTTGGCATGGATAATTCAAGGACATATAACACATCTATGGGTACATTAAACAAGCTTGACAAAGATGAGAAAGGAAAAGATGTTGAGGTAACAAAATATCGAGGTATGATTGGCTCTCTTTTGTATTTAACTGCTAGTAGACCCGATATTATGTTTAGTGTGTGTATGTGTGCTAGATTTCAATCTTGTCCAAAGGAATCTCACCTTAAAGCTGTCAAAGGATATTTAGATATCTTCTTGGAACCATAAATCTAGGTCTTTGGTATCCTAAGTGTGATAATTTTGATTTAATTAGTTATTCGGATGCGGACTTTGCTGGAAGTCTTCTTGATAGAAAGAGCACTAGTGGCTCTTGCCATTTTCTAGGACATGCATGAGTCTCATGGTTTAGTAGAAAACAAAATTCTGTTGCCTTATCAACCGCGGAAGCCGAGTATATTGCAGTAGGAAGTTGTTGTGCACAATCTCTTTGGATGAAACAAATTTTAAAAGATTATGGTGTGGTATTTGATCATATTCCCATCAAATGTGACAATACAAGTGCCATCAACATTTCAAAAAATCCCATACAACACTCTATGACTAAGCATATAGAGATTAGACATCATTTTATTAGAGATCATGTGCAAAAAGGTAATATTTCGTTAGAATTTGTTCCCACCGATAAACAATTAGACGATATATTTACTAAACCCCTTAGTCAAGATAGATTTTGCATAATTAGAAGAGAATTAGGCATGTTGAATATGTCTTAATTTTGCTTTAATATGATAATCTTTGAATGGTAGCATATGTTAAAGGGGAGAATATATTTAGGGGGAGTAGTTAATTTGATTACATCTTTTTGATGATAACAAAAGGGGGAGAAATAGTTGAGTTGGATTGCTTATATTCATAACAAGTGTCATTCTTTTTGCTTATTATTGATAACAAGTGCCATTCTTTTTGCTTATTATTGATTTTATTTTCATTCTTGATTTTAGATTATATTTTAAAGTAATCAATGGTTTGTCATCATCAAAAAGGGGGAGATTGTTAGCCCTAAGCCTACATGATAATTTTGATGATAACAATACACATTGATTAATTGAGATTTACTAACATGTTTATTTATATGAAAGAGTAAGATCATTGAAATAATTTTAAAATCAAGAAGAGGCTTATTAAAATAAAGTGTTGAAGCTAAGGAGAAGACTACATGTTAAAGGCACCAAAGTTTAAGAACAAGGATTGACTCAAGGATTGACTCAAGGAATGTGACACATGAGCAATGTTCAATCAATTGGTCATATATATCTCTACAAATATTCAAATTATGTGATTCTTGAGCCTTTGGAAAGCTTACTCAATTTATAACATTTCATATGTTTTAATGAAATTCAAATTTCAAGTGCAAGGTTGTCCAAATCATCATGCAAGTTGAAAGACAAATGGAAGCAGCTGACATGAGCACCGAATACTCCTTTAGACATATCTTGAGCTAGAAAAATCAAAATGACTTGATTCTTACGGCATTGGAAAGATTACTTAATGAAGAACATTTCATATGTTTTGAAAAAATTCAAATTTCAAACAGAAGGCTGACATAATTGACATGCAATTCAGTGGACTGATACAGAGAAGAAAAATCAACTCACATGAGCACCGAATGGTTTTTTGGCCTTATCTTAAGATAGAGATATCTAAATGCTTTGATTCTTAATGTTTTGGAAAGATAATTCAAATATACAGATATTTTATGTTTTGAAGAAATTCAAATTTCAAACGGAATGCTGACAGAATTATCATTCAATTCGGTGGACTAACATAAGGAAGAAAAATCAAGTCATATGAGCACCGAATGGTGTTTTGGCCATATCTCGAGCTACAGATATCCAAATGACTTGATTCTTGATGCGTTGGAAAGCTTATTAAAATTTTCAGATCTTTTATTTTTTACATATTTTCAAATTTCAAACAGAACATTGACAAAAATGGCAGACAAGATTACTATTTTTATGGTGGGCAGAAAATTTGGAGATGGTGTCTTCACTTGATTAAGTTCATCTCATTTGCCTATAAAGGAGCCATTCTCCCATGCATTCAAGAAGTGCAAGAGAAGCATTTTATCAAGCAAAAAAGCCAAGAGAAATATCAAGTTTATAGAGCTTTTATATTCTTTATCTACTCTTTGAAGAGAGTTATACTTTTGTTGTAAAAATTATCTTTGTTCTTGTATTGTGGTAAGAGTGAGATCTTCTTGTAAAGGATAAAAGTTATCCTTGAGAGAACTCTTTCCTTGGTGAGTTTGTTCATCAAGAAGAACTCTTGGTGTGGTGTTATCAAGAGTTGAAGGAAGTTTCCTTGGTAAGGTTGTTCATCAAGAAGAACTCTTGGTGTGGTGTTATCAGAGTTGAAGAAAGTTGCCTTGGTGAGGTTGTTCATCAACAAGAACTCTTGGTGTGGTGTTATCAAGAGTTGAAAGAAGTTGCCTTGGTGGGGTTGTTCATCAAGAAGAACTCTTGGTGTGGTGTTATCAAGGGTTGAAGGAAAAAGTCTTGGTGAGGTTGTTCATCAAGCAAGTTGTAAAGATTTCTACACCTTAGTGGAAAGCTTAGCTCGTGGAGCTAGGAGCCCGTGGACGTAGGCAAGGTTTGCCGAACCACGTAAATTGAGTCTGCACTCTCTCTATCCCTATCTCTTTATATTTACTTGCACTTATGATTGTTCATTATTATATTCTCTTGATTGCATCTTTAATAACTTCTAATTTCATCTTCTTCACCTTTATTCTCAAAGAAAGAGTGAACTAATTTTGATCTTTCAAGAAAAGTTTTCTAAATCCGTTTTGATAAATAAAAACCCAATTCAACCCCCCCCCCCCCCCCCCCTCGTTGGTTGCCATACAAAAACTGGGTCAAACAATACGTAGTAAAAGCATAGCATAATCCCTTGTTGAATGCAGTTTACTAGTAAGGAGAAAGACTCTATTGTCACTGGCAAATGGTGTAAAATTAAATTGAGGATGTGGAAATGAAGTGTTAATTTAAGCGGTAAATCAAATGATCAAAACAAGTCAATTCTAAATTTTCAACAAGGTCACCCATATGATGGAATGACATAAACAACTCAAAAGAAGCATAACCAAGAAACACTTCAATTGTTTTATCAAGTCTTGTTAAATACGCAACAAATAAGCATAAACAACCGAGCCTTCGAGATTTCTTGAAAACATAAAAATGGTGTAAAAGCAATTCCATTGTTTCATTATCAATTCTAGATTTCATTACATAATGTGGATATCTGAAGTTTCATTAGCAAATTAACTTATCCAAAGCAATAATCTGATAGTAAAAGCAATGAAATTTTTGAACATCCGGAATTGCTAATAGCTCATTTTCATGAATCCCATTATATAATATGCAACTTTCCCATATCAGTAGTGACTCAAGATACTTCTTGAATGACAATCACTTTTCCTAGCCCACGTACTATCTAGCCAAAAATTTTATGTACCATGTCATGTATGCATGTTTGAACCAATTTTTTATTCTTAGTCTGTAACATAAACATTCATTGATGTAGAATTTTGTGTATGCAATTCAATCTCATGTTTAGAAATCATAAGTTTCATTCACATACATAATGAAAACTCATGCAAAGAAGCTATATTACCATTTCACTCATAATCATTCAATTTAAATCAATGTATCACAATTGCAATTTCAGAAAGCAAACAACAACGCTCCTAATAAGCCATCCATTTCACCCTTACTCCACAAAATCAATCAACCCATTACGGTGGCCACAAACACTTTAATAATGATATTCTGAATTAAAAGACCATTAAGAATCAAATGACACATGAAAGATTATCAATCAACATACCTTTGCCACTCGTGAAAGAGAGAATGGGAGAGAAATTAAGTTAATCGATCAAAAACAACAAAGAGAATGTGCATTGGAGGTCCTAGAGATGTCGATGAAGGTGTTGGAGGGCTGGCATGCAGTAATTGCAGTGTGTATGGTGACGGCATAGGAAGAAGGAGGAGTGAGTGTTTTAGAAAGAATGGCGGCCAAGAATGTAAATTTTTTTCTTCAAAATCGAACTTGCGCAGCTATGCAAATCATTTGACGTAGGAGTGCAAAAAAAGCCCCAATTTAATTTTACCCTAATTTTTTTCGTGCAACTATGCCATGTACATGGCGTAGGAGTGCCAAGTCACTTGATGATAAAATAAGTGCGGGATGATTAGTCGTGCAACAGCGCGAACATCGGTGCACCGTAGCGCCAAAGGAGCGGGAATATTTTTACAATTTTAAAATTAATTTGGGGCAGTAGCATACAAGAAATGGCGCAGGAGTGCCAAGAGTCAGGACAAAATGTTTTATGTAATGATTTTAATCGCGTAGTGGCACATAAATGGGCGCGGTTGTGCGAGCTCTGGTTTTTAAATTTTCTAAGCCTATGGCGCAAGTGCACTGGAGGTTTGGCGTAGGGAAGCCAACCTTCTGGTGTTGTTTTCTAACTTGAGGGATCCATATGGCGTAAGAGCACACTTTCAGTCGCACAGCGCCAACTATGGGCTTATGTTTTTGGGTTACATGGAACGCCGCAATGCCATAGGTATGGCACATGAGCACCAAGCCTTTAGATTTTTTAGCTATATTATGAAAATTTTTTGCACAGCTACACGACTTACCTGCGCAATAGCAAGCGTCCCAAATCTTCTGAGGTGCAACAGCGCAAATGTTATTGCACATGAGCGTGAGGCTTGTCAACACTCCCCCAAACTTGACTCTTAAGCTGGAAATTTACCTAAAAACACTAACACACATCGTTAAGGCAAACCTAAATAAAAAATTGTAGCTAAACACACCTAAAATTAAAGAAAACAATTAAATACTAAGTAAGATAACTGACACAACCGAAAAAGGATTGTCTCCCAAGTATAGGAGTGTCGAAGTAATAAACCCGGTGAGTCCGGGGTCGATCCGCGAGGAAGGGGATTTTAGCGTTACAAATTATAAGTTAAGCAAATATGATATGAATAATTGAAAGAAATGATAAGATAATCTCAACAAATATGTAAAGATGGTAGGTGGTATTACCGACCATTCAAATATAAAACAAAAGACAAAAGGAGGTAAAACCATCCATGGAAATAGGTAGTATAACCAACCATAGTAAATTAAAGAATAATTTCATAAGGTGGTAGAACCTACCATAGTAAATAAAATAAAAAGTTCATAAACAATAGAATAATTAAAATACAAGAGGAACTAACACAAAAACAATGAAGGCTAAGGTTAGGGGATCCGCCCTTGATATTTCAAATAAGGATAATTAACCCATTTTATTTATATGAATTATATTTGTTTCATTACCAACATTTATACTACTTCTTGTAAATGGGTTCAAGCATCCAATGTGCCAATCATCATATGTCTACAACAAATCAAGGTTCCTAACTAGATTCGTGTCGGTAAGGAATAACCATACATCATCTAGAAATCCAAGCATTTGATGTGCCAAGGATTGTCGACAATGGATCAAGACCTCCCCTTTACGAGTGGTGTCAAGATTGATTAAGAAATTAAATATAAATCATATTGAATAAACATTATAAGATAAAGATTATTAAGCACATATTAAGGGTTAGAGAATCCTTATTCTCATATCAAGGGTTTCACCCTTTCACCTTAGTAAAAGAGAAATTAGAAAGACATTATAATAGAAAGAAAATAAAATGTAAGAAAAAGGAAATTCATTAATAACGTAAACACACAAAACACAATACAAGATCCTAGCCAAAGCCAAAATGTTCCAGCCAAGGCCAAGATGCCCTAATGGGTCACAAGGCACCTCTATTTATAGGTACATCCAGGGGCAAACTTGTCAAATTACAAGGGCATAATTGTCAAATATTAGTTGTAAATATCTTTGACAATTGGGATCATTAGGCACCGACCTTGACCATCAATTTTGACATCGAAATGTTGTGAATTTTAATCACATGTCTTCATGAAAGTTGTAGATATTTCTCTCAGCTTTCTAGAACATATTGATTTGCACCATTTGGATACGTATTTTGAGAGATACGGTCCAAATACTGAGGCCTGGTTAGACTGGGCCGAGACTGTAGATGGGTTCACTTCAAGCCCAATTTTGGTCCACTAAGAGCCCTAATTTGATGATTCTTATGAAATGCAATCTTGTAGACAATTAAATCAGCTTTCCAAAACATTAAGAATTGAACCATTCTGATCTATAAATAGAGAGTTATGCCCATTTTACCGAACCTGTAACAAAACCAAAATTAAGAGAAAATTAATTCCAAAGATGCAAAGGCTACAAATATGCTAGGTTGAGGAATTTAACGACATTATTAGTGCAATATGAAGAGTTAAACTCTTATAAAACATACATATTTAAGTGTTCATCACACCCCCCAACTAGCTTATTGCTAGTCCCTAGCAATTATAGCGTTATTTTTTAGAAGTGATTTATAGAATTTTACATCCAAGGTGGTCATTATTGCACTCTCCTTGATTTTATCCAAATAAACAAACTATCAACTGATTTTTTTTTTAAATGTCTCATGTACCCTTCAGTCAAGATATCCACAAACCTTCTTTTGTGCTCAGTTGTCACATGACTATGGGGCTTATTAGAAATAAGTCATATCGGTTCTAGTATTTGTTAAGGCTAACAACCTTAGGTAGGGGATATTCATTCATTTTATACATTTTTTTCTTTTTTTTTTCTTTTTCTTTTTTAAAAGAATGCATCTTTAACCCATGTAGCGAGCCTTAGGCTAATGACTCCCAGACCAGTTGGCCTTAGGGCATTAGGTGTTAAGACACCCCTACGAGCTTAACGACTCGGGTTGCCGATGCTTTATTTTTGCTTAGAACTTGTGGATAGTGCAATGTTCAATCCCATTAAGCTTTCTCCTTAATCCATGTAGCGAGCTTTGGGCCAATAGCTCCCAAACCAGTTGGTCTTAGGGTATTAGGTGTTGAGGCACCCCTCGGGCTTAATTGCTTGAATTAAGGAGGCTACGAGACCAAACTTATCCACAATTGCTTTCTCTTCCCTTTTTTTTTCTTTTTTTTTTCACTTTTTTTTTTGCCTTTTTTTTTTTAACTTTCCCCTTCCTTTGTGTTGTTATCCTAAACAAAACAAAGAACTCAAATATTACAACATCTCATTTTGCCACCCACCATCATGCATCAAGGTATGTGTGTGTGTGTGAAGAAAGGTTCATGAATACTTGCTTAATGAGTACATAAGCACACAATTTTTAAATGATAAGGTTGTGAGAGTTCATAGATTTGAATAATTCAAAGTGAAATGAATAATACCTCCTTGTTATAAAATTCAAAAATCAAGACTAAATAATATCAAGTTAGCTAAAATGAGTTCACAAAATAAAATGACAAATTGGTTAGAATGGGTTTCAAGAGTTCAAACTGGTCCTCCCTACTCTGCCATTCCTGACCCATAATGCGTCTCAAGAGGATTTGAACTCCTTACACCGCACTCTGAATCTAATTACTAACTCGCTTTTTTTTTCTTTTTTTGCAAGAAAAAATAAAATTTCAAGACACGCTTATGTCTACTATCCTTCCCCCCCAACCAAATGAAACATTGTCCTCAATGTTTAAATGTAGAGAGATAAAGTATAGGAGACATTACCTGAAGCTTCTGTTATTCAAGAGAAATGACCTGAAAGACTCATAAAATAAAATGCTAAAAATAAAATAAGGACAAGAAAAAATTACAAACGGAGATTCAGATCCAATTTGCACTTTTTGTTTTTCCCTCCTGACCAATTAATTTGAGTACTAGCTGGGTCAGGTTCATACTCAACTTCTTATAATTTGTCAAGTAGCTCATCAGCAGAAGTAGCAGAAATAAGGATCTTTCTCGTTGAATGAGGGATAAAATTCTGTTCCACAGCTGCATCAACAAAACTTATCAAAGGATCAAAGAAATTTTTGACATTCAACAAACCTATGGGGTTTTGATGGAGATTCAGTTGGGCCCAAGAGGCAATTTGAAAAATTTCTTCAAGAGTGCCAAAGCCACCTGGTAAAGCAATAAAGGCATCTAAATTGATGAGCATATGTGCCATGCGTTCATGCATAGAGGAGACCTGTAACTCCTTCCCAACTGTTTTTCCAACAATACTTCCTACAGCCAAAGCTTTAGGAATAACTCCTAAAACTTGAGTACCCCCTACATGTGCAGCTGTTGACACACAACCCATTAACCCGAGGCTACCTCCCCCATAAACCACATAAATCTTTCTTTCAGCCAGTAGCCTACCAAGATAATTCGCTACTTCTACGAACTCTTCACTTTTACCTGGTCGAGATCCACAGAATACACATATCCTTTGGATTCGACGTTTTGAAGTTCCCTCCATGTCTATATGACTCTCTAACTATGTGTGAAGAAGAGACCAAGACATGTGGTATTTATGGAGTGCAAAAAGGTATGTTAATGATGATATCTATCTAGGTAGCTCGACTGTTTGTTGAAAAAGTTGACAATAATGCAAAAAAAAGGTCAAAAGATGATGAAATAAGACACCATAAGTCAACAAAAGATACAAATTCAAAAATGACAGCAATGAGGTATTAAAATTCAAAAATGATGGCACGCATGCATATGTACAGGTAGTTGTGACTGTGGCTCACATCTTCTTCTGGTTTTACGTCCAGAAACGGCTTAAACACCTTCTATGAGTTGGGGATATGCTTCCCATCCAGTTTTCCTATAAACTGGCAAACAGGGTCGTTTTGAGTCAGATTCCCAAGACTGTAGCGTTCGTGCTCATCTCGGAATTGTGTCCACAAATTAAAAATTTCACGCTGCACAAGTCCACAAGAATGCGTCTCAAGAGTCGTTCGGATATCATCGAAAGACTCCTTACTCAGTCCATTCTTGATGAACTGTAGTTTATTCTCTCGATTGTTAGACAAATATCCCAAGGAGCGGCAACACTGGTTACAAGTCCATCTTGCACATCTGGGACAAACTTGTAACCTTTTCGCTCTTCGCTTTTTGGCATAAGAGCTTTTTCCCAAGCCTGGCATATGGGAAACAAGATTATCTGAAAACTCACAAGAGAATCGAACCTTGGCTTCAATTAACCATCTTAAATCATCAGCATGAATACCTTAGCGCATCAACCACCTTAGTCTTTCTGCACGACTTTATAAATTTTAAGCAAATCATTTTTGAGGAACAAGAGAGGGAAAATGTTGTGCCTTTAGAGGAGAATGGTATCCATGTGAAGAAAATGACAGAGAAGAAAAGAAGATGGATGCAAGGTGAGCAACAGTTTTTAGGGAACTGAAAAACCGACTTTAAATGTCACGGAGTACCGTATCCGCCACTTGACCGGAAAAATCAATCCTTAAAAAGGATCGATTAAAGCAATGGACTCTTCGTTTTGGGCAAAATTTTCAAAGAATGGTTTTAACCGTTGTCCATTAACTGTAAACACATTACCATTCTTTGGGTTCTCAATTTCAACTGCTCCATGAGGGAAAACATTTTTAACAATGAAAGGCCCAGTCCAACGTGACCGAAGTTTACCGGAAATAAGTGCAATCTTGAATCATACAAAAGAACTTTTTGTGAAGGTTTAAAAGATTTTCTAACAATAAATTTGTCATGAAAAACCTTCATTTTTTCTTTGTAGATTTTAGAATTTTCGTAAGCCTCATTCCTGATTTCTTCAAGTTCACTTAGTTGGAGTTTTCGTAACTTGCAAGCATCATTCAAGTTTGTGTTAAATGTTTTAATGGCCCAATAAGCTTTATGTTCAATTTCCACTGGCAAGTGACAAGTTTTTCCATAAACTAATCTATAAGGAGACATTCCCAATGATGTTTTGAAAGCAGTTCGGTAAGCCCAGAGTGCATCATTAAGTCTTAAAGACCAATCTTTACGATTTGGGTTAACCGTTTTTTTCTAAGATCTGTTTTATCTCCCTATTAGCTAATTCAACTTGTCCACTTGTTTGTGGGTGATAAGGTGTAGAAATTTTATGCGTTATTCCATATTTCTTCATTAAAGTTTCAAATGGTTTGTTACAAAACTGTGTACCCCCATCACTAATAATGGCTCGAGGAATTCCAAATCTACTTAAGATATTCTCCTTCAAGAATTTGACAACTGTTTTGTGATCATTGTTTTGACATGGAATTGCCTCGACCCATTTTGAAACATAGTCTACTGCAACCAAGGATGTACACAAAACCAAATGACGGTGGAACATGGTCCCATAAAATCAATACCACCCCAACAGTCAAAGATTTCAACAGATAGAATGGGATTCAAACGGCATCATGTTTTCTTTTTGGCTGGGAGAATCCATTTTTTGCAAATTTTCACACGTTTTGCATGTGGCATCTTTAAATAAGTGTGGGCCAATAAAATCCACATTGTTAAGATCTTAGCAATCTGTTTTTCTTCTAGATGAAAAATGTCCTCCACATGCTTCAGGCAATGACAAAAGTTTTAGACACTACTTCCCAGTGTCGGGTATGGCATCTTCTCATTATTTGGTTCCGGGACAATATTTGAACAGATATGGGTCATCCCAATAAAAATTTTTCACCTCGGTTAAAAATTTTCTTTTGTTTTGAGCATTCCAATGAGTGGCATTTTTCCTGTTGTAAGAAAATTTACAATGTTAGCAAACCAAGGTACAGTAGCAACGGAAAATAAAAATTCATCAGGAAAGGAATCATTGATAGGTGAAGTTTCAATTAATGTCTCTGTCGTTAGTCTTGAAAGATGATCAGCAACGACATTTTCGGCTCCTTTCTTATCCTTTATTGTGATGTTGAATTCTTGGAGCAATAAGATCCCCCGTATCAATCTAGGTTTTGCATCCTGTTTAGTCATTAAATATCTCACAGCTGCATGGTCAGTGTAAACAATTGTTGGAGAGTCAATTAAATAAGATCGAAATTTGTCCAATGCAAATACTACTGCAAGTAGTTCTTTCTCAGTTGTTGTGTAATTCATTTGTGCATCATTTAAAGTCCTACTTGCATAGTATATTACATAAGGCTTACCTTCTTTTCTTTGTCCTAAGACAGCACCAACGGCATAGTCACTTGCATCACACATCAATTCAAAAGGCAAGGACCAATCAGGAGATTGCATAATTGGAGCAGTTGTTAAAAGTCCAATTAGTGTATCAAAGGCATTTTGACATTCTTGAGTCCATTCAAAGGAAGTATCTTTTATTAAGAGGTTACAAAGAGGTTTAGATATAGCACTGAAATTTCTTATGAACCTCCTATAAAATCCAGCATGCCCTAAGAATGAACGAACCTCTTTAACTGTTTTTGGTGGAGGCAAATGGGAAATTAATTCCACTTTTGCTTTATCCCCTTCAATTCCTTTAGAAGACACCACATGACCTAAAACAATTCCTGAAGTGACCATATAATGACATTTTTCCCAATTCAAAATAAGACCTTTTTCTACACACCTTTTTAGGACTTTTTCTAAATTTTCAAGACAATTATCAAAAGAGTTTCCAAAGACAGTTAAATCATCCATGAAAACTTCTAAACAATGCTCAACCATGTCACTGAAAATGCTTAACATGCATCTTTGAAAAGTGGCTGGGGCATTACAAAGTCCAAAAGGCATTCTCCTAAATGCAAAAGTGCCAAAGGGGCACGTGAATGTGGTCTTTTCTTGGTCTTCAAGTGCAATGGGAATTTGATAGTAGCCTGAGTATCCATCAAGAAAGCAGTAGTAGGGGTTTCCTGCTACTCTTTCAAGAATTTGGTCAAGGAAAGGTAAGGGAAAATGGTCTTTTCTAGTGACAGCATTTAATTTTCTATAATCAATGCACATCCTCCAACTAGATGAGACACGAGTTGGCAATAATTCACCCTTTTCATTTTTAACTACTGTAATGCCAGATTTCTTAGGTACTACTTGTGTAGGGCTTACCCACTTACTATCAGAAATAGGATAGATAATTCCCACATCAAGTAGTTTGAGAACTTCAGCCCTAATGACCTCTTTCATGTGTGGATTTAATCTCCTTTGAGGTTGTTGAGATGTTTTGGCATTTTCCTCTAAATGTATTCTATGTGTGCAAATTAAAGGGTTAATGCCTTTTATATCTTTTAAAGTCCACCCAATTGCATTTTTATGCCTTTTAAGCACTTCTATCAACTTACCTTGTTGCTCGCATGTGAGGGATGAAGAAATTACCACCGGATATGTCTGATTCTCCCCAAGATATGCATATTTCAGTCCTTCAGGTAAGGGCTTCAATTCTAGCTTGGGAGCTTCATCTTCCTTGCTTTCATTCATCTGCCCCAATTCTTCAAATCTTGATTTTGAGCCTTTTTCCAACACCTGTGCACAATCCAGTAAAGAACACATATTAGAAAGATCATGTTCTAGTTCCATACTTGATTCTAACGAATTTACTAAACAAGTTTCCAAAGGGTCAGAAGAACTCCCTTTTTGGATGTGATCTTCCACAATAGATTCGATCATATTAGCCTCCTCAATTTCATCTTCTTCTTCATGTGGTTGTTTGCACATATTGAAAACATTTAGTTCCAATGTCATGTTCCCAAAAGATAGCTTCATGACTCCATTCCTGCAATTAATCAAAGCATTAGAGGTAGCTAGAAATGGACGCCCTAAAATGACAGGAATTGAATTACATACTTCCACTGGTTGTGTGTCCAAGACAATAAAATCCACTGGGTAAATGAATTTATCGACTTGAACTAACACATCTTCTACTACTCCTCTTGGTACTTTAATTGATCTATCAGCAAGCAAAAGAGTCACAGAATTCGGTTTTAACTCACCTAAATTGAGTTTCTGAAAAACCGAATATGGAAGCAAATTCACACTAGCACCAAGATCAAGTAAAGCTTGTTCAATTTTATGCTCTCCAATAACACATGAAATTGTAGGACAACCTGGATCCTTGTATTTCACTGTATTATTATTTTGAAGAATAGCACTTACTTGCTCAGCTAGAAAGGCCTTCTTTTTCACATTTAGTTTTTTTTTTACAGTGCACAAGTCCTTCAAAAATTTTGCATAAGAAGGTACCTGTTTGATCACATCAAGCAAGGGAATGTTGACCTTTACCTGTTTGAAAATTTCAAAGATTTCAGAACTGTGAGTTTGCTTCTTTTGTGTGGCTAATGCTTGAGGAAATGGAGGCACAGATGAGGATATGGTTTCCTCTTCGCTAGGTGTTGGTTTAGCAGCTTCTTCCTGCCCTTTAAAGATCGATTCTTCTTCTTTCTCACAAGGGTCAGGAATGTGTTTTTCAACAATCTTACCATTGCGAAGGGTCATGACTGACTTGGCTTGGTCAAAGTAATGGTTACTTGAACTTCCTGCCTTTGAGTTAGATTGATCTTTGGGGTTTTGCAATGTTTGAGAAGGAAATTTTCCCTTCTATTGGATGCTAAATGTCGATGCAAATTTTGCAAGAGTTTCTGACAAATTTGCTAATGTTTGAGCAGTTTGGCTATTGAAAGTCGCTTGCTTTGTAATGAATGAATGCAATGTTTCTTGAAGGTCATTCCTAGGAGGAGGAGCATATGCATGATCATGAGAATTTTGAAAATTTTGTCGTGTTTGAAAAGGAACTTGTGAAGATTGTGCATGATTGTCATTTTTCCAGCTAAAATTTGTATGATTTCTCCAACCAGGATTGTAGGTTTGTGAATATGGATTGTGATTTGGCCTTTTGAAAGTGTTCAAGGCATTGGCTTGTTCATGGAGACATTCCCTAAAGGCAGGCAAAGTTGGGCAATCATCAGTAGAATGGTCATTGTCATCACAAATGTTACAGACATTTTCTTGAATAGAATTTCAATTGACCACTCTTTTTCATCTCTAAAGCCTCGACTTTTCTAGCTAGGGATGCAATTTGGCTTGAAGGTCATGGTCTTCCCTAAGGTTGTAAATGCCTCTATTGGATGTCGAGGTTGGGGCCTTGCCTGGTACCTCATAGGTGCCAGCAGTGTCCCAATTTTGTGCCTTTTCTGCCAAGGAATCTAGGAAGTCAAGTGCTTCCTCAGGGTCTTTTTCTTTAAATTCTCCATTACACATTAATTCCACTAGTTGCCTATCTTGAGGTGTTAACCCTTCATAGAAGTGTGCAACTATTCTCCAAGTTTCAAACCCATGGTGAGGACAGGTATTAAGTAGTTCCTTATACCTATCCCAACATTGGTAAAGGGTTTCTCCTTGTCTTTGAGAGAAATCAGAAATTTGCCTTTTAAGGGAATTTGTTCTATGGGTGGGAACAAATTTTTTCAAAAATTTTTGTTTCATCTCATCCCATGAACTGATGGAATTCGACCTCAAATTTTGTAGCCATGTTCTAGCTTTATCTTTTAAAGAAAAAGGAAAAAGCTTTAATCTAATGGTGTTTATGCTACAATTTGGGTCAATGTAGGAGCTACATACCTCTTCAAAGAGTTTCAAATGCGAATATGGGTTCTCCATGTCAAGGCCATGAAAAGTGGGTAGAAGTCGAACAAAACTTGGTTTGAAATTGAAATGGATTGAATCTGGAGGAGAAACTACACAAGATGGTTCACTAGTCCTTACCGGATTCATGTAGTCTTTGAGGGTTCTTCGTTGGTTTTGATCATTTTGTTGCGAACGGTTGTCCCCTTCATCCGTGAATTTTTCCTCATGATTGTTGGCCATGTTTTCTAAGGAATATGATGTTTTTCTAACAAGTCTACCACTAGATGTTCGTGACCAAATTTTCATGCAAGAAAGAGAGAAGAAAAGAGAGGAAAAGATGAACACACAAAAATAAAAAATTTAGATCTAAGATGAGAAAAGAGAATACTTACAATTTTGCACGCCAATTTTTACCTTCCCCGGCAACGGCGCCAAAAACTTGACACATCCGAAAAAGGATTGTCTCCCAAGTATAGGAGTGTCGAAGTAATAAAACCCGGTGAGACCGGGGTCGATCCACGAGGAAGGGAATTTAAGCGTTACAAATTATAAGCTAAATAAATGTGATATGGATGATTCAAAGAGGTGACATGATAATATCAACAAGTATGTAAGATGGTAGGTGGTATTACCGACCATTCAAATATAAAACAAAAAGTAAGAGGAGGTAAAACCATCCATGGAAATAGGTGGTATAACCAACCATAGTAAATTAAAGAACAATTTCATAAGGTGGTAGAACCTACCATAGTAAATAAAATAAAAAGTTCATAAACAATAGAATAATTAAAATACAAGAGGAATTAACACAATAACAATGAAGGCTAAGGTTAGGGGATCTGCCCTTGATATTTCAAATAAGGATAATTAACTCATTTTAGTTATATGAATTATATTTGTTTCATTACCAATATTTATACCACTTCTTGTAAATGGGTTCAAGCATCCAATGTGCCAATCACCATATGTCTACAACAAATCAAGGTTCCTAACTAGATTCGTGTCGGTAAGGAAGAACCATACATCATCTAGAAAGGATCCAAGCATTTGATGTGCCAAGGATTGTCGACAATGGATCAAGACCTCCACTTTACGAGTGGTGTCAAGATTGATTAAGAAATTAAATATAAATCATATTGAATAAACATTATAAGATTAAGATTATTAAGCACATATTAAGGGTTAGAGAATCCTTATTCTCATATCAAGGGTTTCACCCTTTCACCTTAGCAAAAGAGAAATTAGAAGAACATTATAATAGAAAGAAAATAAAATGCAAGAAAAAGGAAATTCATTAATAACATAAACACACAAAACACAATACAAGATCCTAGCCAAAGCCAAAATGTTCCAGCCAAGGCCAAGATGCCCTAATGGGTCACAAGGCACCTCTATTTATAGATACATCCAGGGGCAAACTTGTCAAATTACAAGGGCATAATTGTCAAATATTAGTTGTAAATATCTTTGACAATTGGGATCATTAGGCACCGACTTTGACCATCAATTTTGACATCGAAATGTTGTGAATTTTAATCACATGTCTTCATGAAAGTTGTAGATATTTCTCTCAGCTTTCTAGAACATATTGATTTGCACAATTTGGATACGTATTTTGAGAGATACGGTCCAAATACTGAGGCCTGGTCAGACTGGGCCGAGACTGTAGATGGGTTCACTTCAAGCCCAATTTTGGTCCACTAAGAGCCCGAATTTGATGATGCTTGTGAAATGCAATCTTGTAGACAATTAAATCAGCTTTCCAAAACATTAAGAATTGCACCATTCTGATCTATAAATAGAGAGTTATGCCCATTTTACCGAACCTGTAACAAAACCAAAATTAAGAGAAATTAATTCCAAAGATGCAAATGCTACAAATATGCTTAAGTTGAGGAATTTAATGACACTATTAATGCAATATGATGAACTAAACTCTTATTAAACATGCATATTTAAGTGTTCATCAACTGGCGACAACGATATCTACCAATACATCGATATGAGGCAAAAGAAAATCATCCTTGGGTGAGGCCTTATTCAAGTCTTGATAATCCACACACATTCAGACCCTTCCATCCTTCTTTGGTATTGGCACAATGTTGGCTAACCATTCTCAATACTTCACCACTTCTGGAAACTTGGCTTCAATTTGTTTAGAGACTTCCTCTTTGATTTTCTTAGCTCACTCTGGCCTCATTCTTCTTAACCTCTGCTTAATCGGTTTCACATGCAGATAAGACACAATTATATGCTCAGCGATGCTTCTATCGATTTTGGACATGTCATCATAGGACCAGGCGAAGACTTCTTCATGTTTTTTTTAATAATTTTTCAAATTTCTCTCTCTTTAGGAGTTGTACCAAGCACAATGCATATGTTCTTAGGTTTTTCGATTGTACCAAGATTAATGTCACGAGTTTGAATGGTATGAATTTCAAATATGCTAGTGAAATACAAATTATGATACACAATGCCATTAGGAAAGACATCAAACAAGTAAGCAAAATTATTCTTCGTTATATTAAACTTTGAAACATAAACAATGTCCTCTTCTTTGAAGAGGTTGGGTACAAACATATCTTCATAAGATACACTTTTAATTCCTTCCTCGGTGAAAGCAGCAAGGTCGACGAACGGATCCAATGGTGATGCTTGTTCTTAAGGCTTCTCCTCCTTAATGGTCATCTTCTCTATCTTTCCCACCAAGTCATCCCCCTTAGAGACTCCTGCCTGAAAGATATCTCTAAAGATCTCAAATTCGAGTTTTAGCATTTCCTTGAAAACCCATGGTTTAATAGCTCGTACATACTTCGTATCTTGGGCCTTGACAAATTTGATGAATTTCCCTTTCTTGGGCTCCTTTTCTTCCCTTTCAGATTCATAGCCCAACACTCTTTTAGAGGTCTAACGTTTGAAGTCTGGGAAAGATGGTAGGCCGCGTCCATTTCTCCCAAGTCCAGTTCCTGGCATGTACCCATGTTTCTTAATTATTCCAGCAATTATTGGGCTAACTTCGTCAATCATGGCTACTTGAAAGCCACCATGTAAAGTATTTCTTCGACCTTCACACTCAAAGCAGGAGGCTGCATGAATGGTTACGATCTCCCCATCCATGTTAAATCAGATTTTCTGATGCAAGGTGGAAGGAACTCCACCAAGTGGATGGAACCATGCTCATCCTAACAAGGCAGCAAATGTGATCGAAATGTCAAGGACTGTGAATTCTATCATAACTTCGATGGGTCCAATCTTTACTAAAGCTTTGAAGATTCTTATGGCACTTCTTTCAAATCATCATAAGCCCTAATCACCATCTCACAAGGCCTAAGCTCATCTTCACTGACTCTGTACTTGTGCAATATCTTCATAGGCACAATATTGATGGCGGACCCACATCCACCATGATATAAGGAGACGTTTTCCCACTAATCTCTACGGGTGATAACCAATGGCTTATTATAGTTTCTCCTTTCAAACGGTAGATCTTTATCTGTAAAGGTGATTTCTCCTCTTTCTCTTACCCCTTTAGGTGTTCCTCTAGTCAAGGCGGTTAGCATTTCACTAGTAGTGGCAGCCATCGATATCTCTACCTCCGCTAAGGCCTTCGCCATGGCTTCTTATGTTTTTGGGATAATATAAGTAGATCCCAAATGCTAGCATTCACTTGAGTTTTCTTCAATTGTTTGATCACTTGATCCTCTTATTCTTTAGCTTCTTCATTGGCAACTTCTTTGCCCTTCTTAACCGTCTTCTCAGTTGGTTTCTCCTTTTCCTTCTCATGGTAAAATCTACCACTCCTTGCCACTCCTTAGATATTCTCTCTCTCACCCCTGAGTGTTTCTCTCTCATGCATTTCTTTCTCAATTCTCATCTCTTCTTCGTCATCACTACTAAAGTCAGCCTAAAAATTTGGAAGGGTCTTAACTTGAGGGATGTCATCCCAAATTCCTATAACTCTCACGTCTTTACACCTTCTAGGCTAACTCTTTCTCCTCACAAGACTTTCATCTTGCTTCCTTTTCCTAGCTTCACTACCTTTCTTCACATTGAGTCTCCTAAGTGGTGGGCCTTTTCTAGCTCCTTTTCTAGCCATCCACTTCTTGATAAATGAGCTTGATGACGTGGGCTTCTTCTTTATGAGTATCACTACAACTTTTTCTTGTTCATTCTCTTGGGGCTCATTTTCATTCTCTTGGTCACTAAGATTCACAAGTTCATGTTCTAAGCTTTGCTTGACTCCCTTCACTGCAATGATGGTCCATCTATCTTTCTTTGTGTAAATCTTAGTTGCCAAAGGAACGAGCTTATCTTTCACCCTCTTAATGATCTCCTTGGGCTCTTTTTCTTTAGGCTTTCCAGCCTTGGGCTTCTTTGTCGAAGCCACCCTTTTAGTGGATTGTTCTAACTTAGACTCTCCCTCCTCTTGGCTCTCTTGACCCTGTTTCATCTACACTTCCCGAAAGAATCAGACTTGCTCCTCAATCAAGCCCGATCGAATCATGCTGGCTGATGGAGGAGGTACCCGGTTGTAATTGGGCAAATGGTCACTCGGTGGAATTCACACTTCTTATAGTGCCTCCAATTCCTTGGTAATGGATTTGGAAGCTCTCTTGGTGGCAATGCATGCAAGATCCCTTCGGTTCCTAACCTTGCAAAGATTTTGAAAAGTGGCCTTCCTAGACGACCGAACCTTCTTTGTGGGGCAATTGCCTTCACCTCTACGTGTTTTGTGCTAGGCCCATTAGGCTGGTGGTATTGCCCTTGACTTCTTCGAGGGTAGCCATGAGTGTTTCTCTTCTGTCTAGACTCTAATTCTTCTGTTTAGATGTCTGAGTCATACAAATCTTTAAATGTTTTGATAGGGAAACCCGCCAATCTATCACTAATGAAAGCATGGGCTCCATTGATCACCATCTGAACTTGGTCTTTCTCCGCGGGCCTCGTCGTCATCTTGGCAACTTTAGCCCTTCAACGAACTACATACTCTAAGAACGTGTCATTGGGCATTTGTCTGGTTGTCTCTAAATCCCTCAACGTTACCTCCAGTTGGGTATTATGGCGGTAATGTTCCATGAATTATTGAGAAAGTTCCTTCTAATCTTCTCAAACTCTCTTTAGGAGGTCATGATACCATGCTACCAAATCGTCTTCTAAGGATGGCATGAAGCACTTCAAAATGTGCTCTTTCAGCAAAGGAGTAGTGGCCATGATGGCTGCATATTGTCTCAAATATGTTTTGGGATTTCCCTCTCCATTGAACTTTGGCAAGTCTGGTAGACAAAACTTTGGAGGCAAATCTTGGTCTCCCATAAGCAAGATGTCATCTAGGTCTTCGAACCCCTTCAGCCCATTCTTCTTAAAAAAGGACTGGACCTTCTTTATGTCTTTAGTCAACTGCTTAACCAATTCAGGTTCTTTGGGGTTGATTGGGCTTTTCTCCCTATTTCTGCCTCAGCTAGTCTCACCATCACCATCACCATTACCCTCAGGTGGCGGTTGATTGATACGGTTAGGCCTATTTTGGAGTGCTTCAATGAGTTGGGCCATTTGTTGCTGGAGCGTGGTCATGTCGACTCTCAATTGGATCATTTCTACATTACTATTGTTGGGCGATGCCATTTCGTCTTCTTGTCTTATCAAACGACCACCTTGTCTAACCCAAGCAATGATGGCTACAAAACAAAAGTGTTAATGCCATGCATGCATGCATGTATGCATGATTTGATGCATCCTCATTCAAGGACATAGACATGCTTTTAGCCTTCCAACCTTATTCGTCCAGCACACGTGAGGTCAAGTCTCTTTTCCTATGATTTTTGGCTTCATTCCCAAGTCATCATCATGAGATGTGGGAATGCAAGATTCTCTCCCCTAATTCTAATATTCATATTGATATTAGATTCTTCATGATTATCATAACATGGTTTTCAAAACGTTATGATAACCTTAACTCATGGCACATATTCTCATTTTGTTCTTTTATGGGTGACTTGACATGTGGCATTTGTTCATGGTTCTATGAGGTTTTGAGTTGATGTTATTCTAATCATAGGGAATTTACATCCATAGACATGTATTTCAACATGGGTTTGGGATATTCATCCCTTTTGAAATTCCTAAAGTCATCTACATGAGCTTGAGTCTAAAGGGTCCAAAGGGTCCAATGGTTTGGGCTCCTTTGAGCGAGAGATGCCCCCTTAGGCCGATCTCTTTTTATACGAATTCAATGGTACGTGCTCAAAAGTGGTGACACCAACAGAGTCGTTTAAGGGTTGAATAGAGCTAAAGACTTCTCATGCCAATACCACATGGCTAGTTTAGGGATTTTGTGCTCATTGTGTGCAAGGTGTAGTGATGCAAGGACGCATTATATCAATACGAGGTATTAAAATTTGGTATTTCCATCATAATCAACTTCTCTTATCCTTAGTAGAGTTACCACTATGGATGGGACTTTCATCTCGCCATAGCGTTTGCAACCACGATACTGTGTCAAAGCCTATTTCGAGACCTAAGGGAACACAAATGAGTCATGAGCACATCTAGAGAAAGGAGTCGCCACGCTATCATTAAATTGGGAATGAATGGGCATAATCTGATCCCTCAATTCTAGACCTAAGCTACCTTTATCCCTTCAGAGATGGGTTTGAGAAGTTAGGTACGAGTCTTTCGAACCGCCCGGATGTAAATCCAATCTCCACTTGGGAAATACCAAATAGAAATATCTCGTATTGTTACCTAGTCTACTTAGCGTTGCTTGTTTTATGCACACATTTCTATTTTTATCTTTGTTAGGCATGTGAGGTGATTATTCAATCAATAACAGTTGTATATTCATACAAAAAAAGAGGGAGGAGAATGAATTACATTTCCTTTCAAACATGGGGGAATGGTAAAGGATTACAACAATTGTTATTCAACAATAAAGTAAATTCTATATTTTATCCATACAATCCATCATATCTATCATAGGTATTCAAGTCGAGACTCGATAGATAATGAATTCCTCACCATCATTCGTGAGTCTATTCAATGTCTATCAAGTCTCTACATACATATTCATGTTATTCAAGTATTCATTCTAAGTAGGGGTGTGCATATGGTGTGGTATGGTGTGGTATCGTCATACCATCCTCCTACCCTTCATAAATCGGGTTTTAAATTTTTATACCATACCATACTATTCTTGAATACGGTACCATACCATATTCCTGCATGGTAGGATAGGGGCGGGTATGGTATGGTATTTTCACGTGGTTGACCAAATTGACCAAAATTTAGATAATGTTTTACCATGTTTTTTTAGTGATTTTAAAGCTTTTTTATAGTTTTTTTTTTTCAAGATTTTGATACATTGAGTTCTTATTTTGACATTGTTTAATATTATGATTCATAAATTTTGTACTAAATAAAAAATCAAGCAATTACATATCCTTAACAATACAAATAATAAAGTCACTATATATTCTATAATAACACAAATAATCAAGTAACAACATATCTAATAACAACACAAAAATATCAAGTAACTACATATTCTATAACAACATAAATACTCAAGCAATTAAATATCTATAACAACACAAATAATAAGTAACTTCATATCCAAATCCTTCCACAAAGTTCCAACATTCAAGTTAAACCTTTAAGTCTTACAAAGTTTCAACTTCCAATATAGTACAAATTTTAAAAAAAAAGAAAGAAATTATAATTCACTTAGAAAAATAATAAATATATTAAAATTTAAAAAGAATAACAAAAGAAAGTTAGAAATGAATATTATTGATGAAATTACCTCAAACTTTCCATGGTTAGGGATTTAAGGTTACTAACTTTTTTATTATATACTCTATTAAGGTATATAACACTCACACATATATATTATACATAACCAATTATACCATTACATGTGGCATAATTTTTAATTTTTGAAAAGAGGTATGGTATGGTATTTTCGAGTTTTTCTAAAAAATACCCTCCACCATACCATACTATAGGGGATTTTCAAAATTTTTACCATATTACATCCTATTTTTTTCTTATACCCTACCATACCTCCACCATACCATGGTGGGTATGTCGGGTTCGGACGGGTGGAGGTATACCATGCACACCCCTAATTCTAAGTGATGGTCCCTCACCATCAATGTGAACTTCATGGCATCATATAATCACACTTCTAATCATGATATATTCATACATTGATAAACAATCAAACAAAGCCATAATCTAATATCATGGCATTCTAGTTATATTTTGATAAATTCTATCATGGCAATTCTACCTATAGCTATTCTAGCATAATTCATATCAAGTATCATGGCATTTCTAGCCTAAAACATGATTCTCATGGCTTATTCTAGCCTAATTCAAACATCCAACATTAATCATGGCATTCAAGGGTAAAACGATAATTTTTTCTATTCTATGCTATTTTCTAGCATTCATCAAAGCAAATAAGTTTTCCTATCATGATTCTAATCATGTGCTTTTAAGCATGATTCTCCCATAGTCATGATCCTAAGCATTCGAAAAGATAATAAATTCCTAAGCATGATTCTAAAAAAAGAAGGATTGCGGACTTACCTCAACACCCTTATCCGTCTTGCAAAACAACTTGGGTTAGAACAATTCATAATAACCCTAAACATGCTCCTAAGCATAAAATAAAACCCTAAACATGCTTTTTCTAAGCAAGAAAAGTAAAAGAGAGAATATGAGGGAGGAGAGAATTATGCTCTCAAGGCGTATCCTTTTTGGTTTTAGAACAATAGAATGCTTAAAAAAATATTTATACTAGAAAGAACTTCTAGAATTCCCTAGCGTATCTTCAAGAGAGAGAAGAGATGATTGTATTCGACAATCAGTGTATATTGCAAAGTGAGAGGAGAGGGGTTTATATATGAGACAAGCAAAGATGAAAAAGGAAAGTTTCGAAACAAATTTTTGAAAATAAGCATCCAAGGGCCAGGCAGCCATCTCTAGATAGTCGATCGGTCATTTTCTATTCGACCCTTTCTTTTTTTGTCATCCTCTTATGAAAGCCCTCCAACCTTCGTCCCTTCAATCATGCATAACTTTTTCAGTTTAACTCCGATTCACGATCCGTAAATTTCTATGAGAACAAGACATTTGTAGCTTCGCAACGGTATATGACTCATCATCAGATTCCTTCTGGATTAGTTTATGTGATTTCTCAAAGTCATATGTTAGTTTTTGAGGCCGTTCACCAACTTCTTATTACCCTTCTCTTCTTGACTCTCAAGGGTATTTTGGTCCTTTTTTTACACGACATCATCTTCATTTTATCATTGAGCCTCAAAAATTCAGTGTCTACAGGCACTGAGTAACATCCCACCATAGGGTTTTTAGGTGGCACCCATCTAAACCTATATATGGCCTATATCTATCAATAAACCCATCTCTAAGTGTAGGGAATGACATGAAAAATCTATAAAATCTAGTCTCATCTTCTATTGATGTGGTTACTATCTTCACAACCACCAAACTATCTTGGTTCTTCTGGTGAATGATGGCAGCAAACGTAGGATGCTGATGATATATGTCATCATGATTTTCTCCAATTAATTCGAATGTTATTTTCCTTGCTTTATTTAGTGTCTGTTTCTCAGCATGAAGACTCCATTTAGACCTAGCAAATTCACCAATGTCCTTTATATTTACCCTAGGATTTCCCTCACCATATTTACTATCTTGCTTGCTATCCATTTAGGAGTTGCAGTAGGATTCTTCTAAACACGCCGGCAATCATGAGTGTTATTGCATGTCTTTACCTTGATAGTCTTGATTGACTTAGACTTGCATCATGCATGGATGCTCCAAGGGCATCCTTCAGCCATGCACTTATCTGTGAGTCTATCTTTATCATTCTTCACAACTTTAAGTTAACAACTTTAGTCACTCCATAATCTCTCATAACTTTCCTAAAATAGGCAACATCAGTAAACAAGTCTTACACTTTGAAGTCAAAAAGCTCATCAGTCTTTGGTCTAAACATATTCCTCTTGAACTCTTTGGTTAGTAAAATAGCGGCTCTTTCTACTTCACTTGATCCACTACCCATGAATTCATCATCAGTGGAGTGGTAATCTGATATGGAGTCTTCCTCACTGTTTTGGTCAAATCTTACTTCATTACTTCTTTCTAGATTTTCTACTGGCATGTGTGAACTATCTGAGATTGATGAGTCAGATTACTCCTTAGTACCACGCCTAGATCCCTCCCCTTCACCGGTCACCATCTCATTCTCTTGCATCAAAGAACATGTATCCTCAATGGGGACTGCTTTATCACCACTGATAGGTTGTTAAGGTGTTTTCATGACTTCATGTTGACTTGTATGTAGTGACTTACAGTAGGTGGTTGAAGCTCAATACTCGTTCGAATTGTACTAAATCCCATGTCTTTATACTGGTTGAAAATCCGCATCATTTCTGCATCATTGGTGATGGAAGGCTTGTGTGCTGACTAGGGCATAAGAGCTTTAATTATATGCCTCTCATTTGCTTCAAGAGGCAACCCACATGCCTTTAACTTGGCATTTTGCAGAAATTTTTTCCTTGTCCAGAAGAAGGGATCAGCTCCTTTCAACTTATGGTTTTCACCAAACATATGAAACTTCACCGTCATTCCACTGCATGAATATTAACACATATATAAGCCATATTCAAAATATTCAACACTTGCATCATTATATCATAAATCATTAATCCAATACAAACATTAAAGAAAAAAAAAAGAAATCGAAACAAGCATTAATCCAACAACTACAATTACAATATGTGAACCATGATTTCGAAACAAGGATTATTATTTTCAGAATTATAACTTTAAAATGTTGGGCATTAAAATCCAAACATTCATTCGAGTACAAGGAAGTTTATCATTCGAGTACAAACTAATCTAATGTATAACATTCCACTTTAAAAAAGGGAACTTTATCATTCAAGTACAAATCTAGCAGGTTTAACATTCCAGTACAACTTTATCAAGCATGATTTCAAAACAGGGAAGTTTATCATTCGAGTACATATCACGCATTAATATATCAAATAAAATACAAAACATGCATCGTTATATTTAGTGGAAATGATGCATTAATATATCAAAACCTGTATTAATCCAGCAACTTCATGTTTTTATTCTAGAAAAAGTAATTGACCCATTAACAATGCATTACCATCAATGCATTACGACCATTTCCAGCATAGAGTTATTTATTTTTTTGTTCAAACATCATTTTTTTCATCCAAACATTTATCCATTAACCATCCACCCATTTCAAAGTTCTTTTTTTTTTTCATTACTTCTAGTAACTTGTTCATCAAATATAAGGCCATGAGATGGTTTTCTCTCACAAAAGCACATTTTTATCCATTCTTAAGTTATTTAGTTAACCCCATGTCCAAAAGAAACGATTTTTTTTCCAAAAATGAAACAGTACAGATAAAAGAAAACGCAACTATTTGTGCATGCATCATCATGAACAACCAAAACTTTTCTATATCCATTGTAACATTCAAAACTAGAAACACAATTTAAAAAAACAAAGCCAAACAACAAACCAACACTACGTGAAAAATTGTTTTTTGCGACGAAAAAAATTTAAAATTCATCGCAAAAAGTTTTTGCGATGAAATAAATTTTGTCGCATCACGGTAGCAAAAGGTCTGTCGCAGAAAAACCATGCGACGAAAAAAATATCGTTGCAAAAAAGTTTTTTGCGATGAAAATTCGTCGCTATATAGTTGTTTCTACTTTCACAAAAAGATTGTTTTCTCCCATTTTGTTACAAATTTTTGTCGCTAAAAGCCTCACATTGAGGTATTCAACAACGAATTTTTGTCACTGTATGGTAGCTTGGAAAATTGCTACTATGGTTTCTCAACAAACTTTGGTCACTAAAAGCCCTACGTGGAGGTATTTGATGACAAATTTTCGTCGCTTTATGGTAGCTTGGAAATTTGATACTACTGTTTTGCGATGAATTTTTGTGGTTGAAAGCTTATAATTTAAGAAAAATTATTTATAATAGCAATTAAAGCTGCAAACTTGAAAGTTGAAGTGGATGAGATTACAGTTCAGGTTGAAATAAAGGGTAGATAGGTACACCTAAACAATGCTTGCATAAACATGAAAAAAAAAATTGCCCGGCTGTCCTGACGAAGTCTGTTATGGTAAGTGCAAAATAATTATTCTTTTCCGACCCCAACCAGCACTAGGTCTTCCATCTTTTTGATGTTAATACATGTTGAATGGAATTAAAGTTATGATTGTCACAAAGGATCATGAAAAGTGAAGAATTCTATTAAAAAGGAACAAAAGGAAAAGCCAGACTAAACACAAGAAAATTAAATTTTTGGGGGCTGCAAGTTCAAAGCATTTGACTCAATAGAAGAGCTAACAACAACCAAAGTGCATATTAAAGCATTCTTTGCTTAATTAATTGGAAAAGGTGTTCTTCAATTAGAAACTGGGGTTTTTTAAACAACTAAAATCAATTAAAAAATCAGGGTTCCCTTGTAAAGATTATCATAAATAAAAAATTAGCAATCATAAAT
Source organism: Boswellia sacra (assembly GCA_013180625.2). Classification (NCBI taxonomy): domain Eukaryota; kingdom Viridiplantae; phylum Streptophyta; class Magnoliopsida; order Sapindales; family Burseraceae; genus Boswellia; species Boswellia sacra. The sequence goes on along the minus strand of SNVD02002464.1, from coordinate 118,717 downwards.
GCAGATTAGTTTGAGCATGGCCTTTTTACTGCAAAACCAACTAAGCTTCCTCCTGTTGGATAAAGAGCAATGAAGAATGGAGACTGAGAAAACAATTGTTTTTATATTCTTTCCTTTCGCACAACAGAACAGAATCAGCAAACCTAACCAGATGTGATCTACATAAACTTCAAACGATCAGTTACAAAAAAGCTAAGCAATAAAATTCATTTCTAGAAAAAAACAACCTTATTAAAAAAACTTATTAAACTCTCTAAGCATCATCAATCAAATGCCACTTAGTCACACAACACAACATAATAGGGTCTACATGAAATTCCCATATTCTTAGGCAACAACATGAAATCAAAAACAGAACCAACTGATCAATCAAATAAGAAAAAACTTAGCTAATGAAGACAAAGAGAAAATAAATTACTGATAAAACTCCATCGAATTCCATATTCAACTCCAACGTTCCAACAAATTCATTAGAGTAGCCATTTCTTAAAAAGAAATGAAATACTAGACAAATTCCCACATTTATTCTATCAACATCTAAGAGCCCACAACTTGCAACTCCAACTTTGATATTAAAAAACAACAAAAAGATTCTATTTTGCCATTCCCTCATGAGCAATGCACAAGGTTGTCGATACCATAATCCACTTTAATATTACCATTTCTCATTCAGACGCAAACACAATCAAGTAACCAAGAAACATTAAAGAATAAACCGACCTCTAAGAATCTAGCTTCTTGCTCGAGGCGTTTAAGTTCAGCTTGTAGTCTATGCTTGCCTCTGTTATCACCAGCCACCAAAGACACAGTTCTTTGAACCCCAGAATCCGACCTAAATTTAACTTACAATGGAACAGAGAGGAGATACGATCATGGAACATCGAAGGTATGGCGAGCCTGCGACGAGCAATGCAGGAAAGAGAGGAGGTGAGACAAGCAGACAAATGTGTACGGCCTGGCAGTGCAGGAGAGAGAGGAGGTGAGACAGGCAGACTGCCGTTGAGCGTGCAGGCCGGAGGGTAAAGAGAGAGAATGCCAGTGGTTAGCACGGGAGAGAGAGGAGGCAAAACAGGCAGATAAGCGTGGAGGGCCTGGTACCACAACAGAAAGAAAGAGGAGTTGAGACAGGCAGATAGCCGTGGAGCGTGGAGGGTATGGCGAGAGCCTGTCGGCGGGCAGCGGAGGAGAGGAAGGATGAGGAGGCGATATGCTATTAATTTCTTAATTTTAGGTGTAGCCTTTAACTTCAGGACCAATCAGATTAGGCATGAAAAACCAAGCGCTGGGCTTATGAAAATTTGTCCTGTTTCAAAAATTTTGGGGGGTTTAGGCGCTTTTATTGCCGCTTGTCCAAAATTTTGGGTTCTGTCTATATTTTTAGTAAAATAAATTTATACATTAGCCATTAGTTAATCTTTATTTGGTTAAGATTATTTAATTATTTGTATGTTATAATTTAGTTTATCTTAGTAAAATTAAATTAAATTAAATTAAACAAAATAATCTTATAAATATTTGTACATTTTAAAAGAGTTGAATAATAAACTCATATCATTACAAAAGTAGAAAATCATAAATTAGTCTTTATTTAGTTAAAGAATGTTGAGTGATTGGTTTAATAATTTTATTACAATATATTTTGACACCTATTTTTATGATACACATACTTGTAAACTGCAAAACTTATAAAAAATTTAACAAATATTATATCTTATTTGACTATATATATATATATATATATATATATTATGTTAGTTTATGTAATTATCTTAGTTTAAGTCATTCTAATTGATTAATAAAATTTATAAGCGAATTGGTTTAATCGATTGGTGATTCATTTCAAAATAAAGTACTTCCATACCTAATTTAGTTCATTAGTATTCAATTCTAAATAAAAAATAATCAAATTGAATCACTAAATAAGATTATTTTAACTTAATAATAAATAATGAAATTAGAGTATATATGTACGATATTATCTTAGCTATTAAGTTTTATAATAAAAATAATAATAATAAACTTTCCATAACCCAATTTCACTTCATGCAATTATATGTAATGTGATTGACATGTAATTATTTTAATGTAACATAGTCTTAGATAAAAAAAAGATTTGGTTTATTAACAACCCTATAATTACTAAGCATTATCCATTATTGATTAATTAATAGACATAATCTACTAAGCACATTACCATTAATAGATGTAATTAATCTAATGTTCTAATTTTGTACTAACTTGTTCCATAACTATCACAGGCATTTGATTTAATTAATAATTAGCCTGAAAGCAAGGAAAAAATAATTAATAAACTTTACAATCTTTCCATTTTATATTAACTATTTTAGGTAAGTGATTTAATTAGTGATTAATCTAAATGTAAGAAAAGTACATATTAACTATTTTTGACAATTTATTTAATTAATAATATTGAGATTTATAGTATTACTTATTTAAAACACATTAAATTATATTATATGGTATAAATCATTAACTAATACCATGCCTAGTCTCAATTAGTTACATATAATTGATTCACTTTCATTTATTCTTAACTTACAAGCTAAACTTATAATCTTTCATTTCCATATTGCATATTGTCCTTATTTTCCCTTATTTTGATGTTATATTTTGCGACGAAATTTCGTTACTGATAGCAATGTAAGAAACTTTCTGCAACGAATTTATTGTCGCTAAAAGGTTTTTCCATATTGCTTTTTCCCCTTTTTAGGTATTAGATTATGCAACGCAATTTCGTCGATAAAAGCTTTCCTTGGTTTTCTTATTTTGTTTTGAGATTATGCTACGAAATTTTGTCGTCAAAAGAAATATAGGAGACTTTCTATAAGGAATATCTCGTAACTAAAAGGTTTGCCGTATTTCTATTTTCCTTTATTTTGTAATCGGATTCTGTGATGAAATTTCGTTACTGAAAGCGATATAGGAAACTTTTTGCGGGGACTTATTTGTCGCTAAAAGGTTTCTTATATTGCATCTTCTCCTCATTTTCTGATGAGATTCTGCAACGAAATTTTGTCGTCGAAAGAAATATATGAAACTTTATGCGAGGAATTTATCGTCGCTAAAAAGTTTTCCATATGTATATTGTCCCTATTTTCCCTTATTTCGATATTATATTTTGCGACGAAATTTCGTTGCTGATAGCAATGTAAGAAACTTTCTGCAACAAATTTATTGTCGGTAAAAGGTGTTCCCATATTACTTTTCACCGTTTTTAGGTATTAGATTATGCAACGCAATTTTGTCGATAAAAGGTTTCCTTGGTTTTCTTATTTTGTTTTGAGATTATGCTACGAAATTTTGTCGCTGAAAGAAATATAGGAAGCTTTCTGTGAGGAATTTCTCGTCGCTAAAAGGTTTGCCATATTTCTATTTTCTTTTATTTTGTAATCGGATTCTGTGACGAAATTTCGTTGCTGAAAGCGATATAGGAAACTTTCTGCGAGGACTTATTTGTCGCTAAAAGGTTTCTTATATTGCATCTTCCCCTCATTTTCTTATGAGATTCTGCGACGAAATTTTGTCGTTGAAAGAAATATATGAAACTTTATGTGAGGAATTTGTTGTCGCTAGAAGGTTTCCCATATTGTTTTTTTTCTTATTTTTCCTTATTTTGTCATGAGATTCTGCAAGGAAATTTCATCACTAAAAGCAATGTTATGTGACGAATTTGTCGTCGCTAAAAGCTTTCCTTCATTTCGTCTACCTATATAGCTACGATTTAGTTTTTCATCGTAATAAATTGTATATTGCGACGCATTATCGTCACTAAAGAGAATTCCGAAAAAATTCTTTTCCTTTTTTTTTACGACGAGATACAGCGACGAAATACAAATTTCATTGCAGAAAGTGGCCTTTAGCAACGAATTTTATTTCGTCGCAAAAAATTTTGTTGCTAAAAACAGTTTTTCCTATGGTGGGCCTCGTGGCCTCCTTGTTCGCATGTTTAGAAATAATCCCAACTTAATCAAACGATGCCATTATTCCGTTATCTCGTGTAACGGTTGTCTTGTAGAGGAGGCTTGGACGTCAAGTAATGGTGTTCGGTAGATTTTGCGAGAGTGAGTTTTTGGGTTGTAGTGAGTCTAATTTACTTTAGTTAATTTATGTTTATATATGCATGGTTAAACCAATGTTATTTTAACCCTAGTTAAGTAGGCTCCTCTTGGATCATGTAAACATTTCTCTCCTCTTTGCAACATAAGTTCCAAGAAACAAATATCTTTTCAATTTTAAATTCTGTGCAATGTTAGATTACTTATTTGCCCTTCCACAGTTAAACATTAATAGAGAAATGAAACCTCAGGGGCCAAACGGTACAGTTTAAAAAATCTGAGGACGACACTTGAATTGTATTAATCCTTTATTTACTTGAAAACAAGGTCCGAGCTTTAAGAGGTTTATTGAAATGCTAAAACATATCAAGGGTTATTGATAGCAACTTATAGATTCTACCTTGATAGACTATAATCATATGTGGAATCATGTGAATCTAAAGGTAGTGGCCCTGGAAGGAATGCATAATCATGCATTCCCTGAGGAAGCTCTGGCAGTGTTGCTTCAAATTTGAAAGTCTAGATCACTTGTCCAACAGATGGCCTTTCCTTGTCAACTAGGTTTGTGCACGTTAAGCCTAGAATTAGTAAGCATTCCAATTCCCCGCAATCAAAATTCCCATCTAGTCTCTTGTCCACTGCCTGGAGAATGTTTCCTGCTCTATAGAGTTCCCAAACTGACTTTATCAAAGGCTTCGTTTCTGCTTTCCTTCCACTTTCAATTTCTAGAGTATCAATTTTGAAGCTAAACATGTCTGATTCTTTAGTAGCCTCTCCATTTCTGAGATATTCAAGTGCCAAGTAGCCAACAACCATTACCACCTTCCTTGTTAGATTTGGTGACCAAGAGTCCACAAATATTGCTACGCCAAAGTCTCCCAGCGTGGTACTGAAATCTATACTCAACAATACATTAGTTGATTTTATGTCCCTAACATGTAATGGCTCATGAGTTTTTGAAATTAAGTTAGAGTTTGGCCCAATTGACTATTATAGAGCAGCCCAACATTTTAGCCCAGCCCAGCCCAGCCATTTTTTCCATTAATTCATGCATTTATATTAGAAATTAACTTAGAAAAAAATAGAAACAAAAAAAAAAAAAAAAGAAACGGAAGCAGAGAGGGGAGACAAGAGAAGGAGGGAGAAAAGCTAAGGAATTGGAAATTTTTCTAGGAACTTTTGAAGGACTTTTTGAGGTATTTTATTCAACTTTAAGCTAAATTAAATGAGATATTATGACTTCTACCATAAATATGCATTAGAAAGAAGTTGCTGACATTTGAAAATTTTTCTAGAGAGAGAAAGTAGAGAGAGAAAGGAGATATCTATGCCTATCTGGGTTAGAATTTCTATAATTAGTACGTAATTAGTGTAATTTAGAATAAACTCATTTACCCAAATTTTTTCTAATTTATATTTTTACAGTATTCCTTAGATTTGTGTTTGTATGGGAAAATTAGTGATGTTCCTAGCCAATTATAACATCATTTGAGAGATTCTTAAATTTTTTATTTATTTCATTAAGGTTCCTAAAAGTGAGAAGTTGGGGTTTTTATCTAATTATGTAGTTTAGTGCTATTAAAGAGTTTTGTTTTGCTTTTCGCTTAGGTGAGATTGTGGTTCCAAGTTCAGCCCCAAATTCGTTAGAGGAAAGAGTTGTCACACAAGTTCATCCACAATATTGTGAGTGTGAAAAATGTATTTTTACAAAGATTTAAATTATAATTTTAAATTTCTGTTTTTATACATGTTAGCAAAACTTTATTGTGTTTACTAAAGCCATTTTTCTTTTATTTATCTGCGAAGCATATTTTATAATTTATCAAATGTTGTCTATTTAATTTAGTAGAAATAATTTTTTTATTTTTTAGAGATTTTAAAGTAAAGCTAGTTTCCTAAAATATCCCTAAATTAATGATAAGACTCTAAAGTAAAGAATTGATTTTATGTTTTACTACGTTAGTATCTAATTCATTCAGTTAGTAGACAGATATAGGTCCTTGCGACTCATTCAGAGACACATAAAAGCTTTGAACCGTGTGATCCGGGTGCTTAGTCCTTTCGGGTAACTCTGCGCATGCATATGACCAGTATAGTGATTTGCTTGGCCTGAGCGATCTTAGCCCCGCCAGGTCATAATCAGCTAGTTTAGTTTGGGTACTTGATTAGTAAACTAGAAGATTTAGTAGTTAAAATGTGAAATGATTTTCATAAGATTTAGAAGCTTAATTCATTTATCGGATTTAAATGTTAAATGTAAGTAAAAATGTTTCAGAAGATTTTATATTAACATTTAGATTATGCGGAAGGTATATAAATGATTTAGAGACTTGCTTCCTTGTTTTGTATCATTTCTAAATAGTTTCTTAAAGAATGTTAGTAAAGTAAATTTTAATTGTTAATTGTTATGATGTATTATTTTATTTTATGCAATTTTAGTTATTTTAAATGTCCCTCCCCCACTCACTGAGGTTATACTCACCCCTTTTTCATTTCTTTTTTTTTTAAAAAAAAAACCTTTTCCCCTCAGGAGATTGTAGTATTCAGTGAGAGTGCCACTAGCAGCTTGAGGTTGGTGACATGATGATGCTGATAGCATTTTCTTTTGTTATTTTGTTTCATTATTTTGGATGTTAATTGTAAATATTCAAATGTTGCATGAAATCATGGATTTTCATTCAGTCTCCTTTTAAAATTTTCACTGACATCATGCATAAGTTTTTGAGGAAACTTACAGTAAATCCATTGTTATAACTGTATTTTGATTTGTAAATTACCTATAATAAGGGCGGAGGCCATGATTTGTTATATAACAATAATTTTGGAGATAAATGATTTGTCAGAGGACCTAAGGTCCCAAGAATAAGTTTATAGTGTATGAAATATTATAGAAGTGTTAAAAAGTATGTGTTTTGCGGGGGGTTTAGTCCAAAATGTAAGGGAGACCCTGCCAAATTTTCTTAAAATAGAATATTTTAATAATTTATTTTCTTTACACAGTTTTAGGCACAATTCGCTCGTGTTACCTAGGGCGAGTCGTGTCAGAACATATGGCTTAGATTCTTTGTGGAGATAATGCAAGGCTGAAGTGAAGCCTAAAGCTACATTGTATCTAACATTCGAGCTCATCTTTTTTCATGACACCGCCCAATGACTTGTACCAAATTTGGGTGTTTTAATCGATTGATAATCTTCACTTCATTGATGAAAAGTGACTCATGGAGCTCGGATTCTACCAGTGTTCTTGTCACAAGAACTAGGCAACCTAAACTACTCAAGCTTCCCAAGTAAACTTGTCCAGAACCTCCTGGACCCAGTACTTTGGTGGTAGAAAAATTGTCAGTAGCTGCATCTAGTTTTTCCTGACATAATCTCCTTGGAAGGGCTTCTTCAATATCTTCGCTTATAGTTTTTCTGGGACTATCTTCAGATGACTATTCTCTTCTTTTCTCTTTTGCAAATAACCAACCAATGACCAACCCAAGTGTCAATAAGCAGAAGCAACCTGCAACAATCGCAACCCAAGTTCTATTTCCTATTTCCTTTGCAAATGTTTCTTCGTCTGTTTCATGCACTTCGCTTTATCAAAGGATGAGTAAAATTCCCATGAATTGATGGTGTTTTGTTCCTTATGGCCGCTTGGTGATAATGAGAACCCGATCATGACTTTCTCAAGGACAACTTATTTAAGATCAATTAGTAAAGAGATGGAGGAGTTTGCACCAATACTTGGTTCTTTATATCATATGAGCAGGACACACTCAGGTTCTTAGAACTGCCATTATACGTAATCCAAACATTGACTTGGATCCCACTACGTGAAAGAGCATCCCATTCAACATACTTTGATGAAGATCTTAAGTTGGTATTGACCCCAACATGAGCCATATCAAATTCAATCGCAACAAGTGTATTCTAAGAGAAAGCTCTTGTTCTATAGTCAAGTAATCCAAAACATCCTTCGGCAGTCTTGGGGGGAGTTTGATAACCAACAGGAGTAAGAAAGAAAGCAAATCCACAGCCGAAGTTGGAAGAACCAACTTGGTGGATGGTGAATAAGAAACGGGTAATGAAGTCTATGAGAAATCCTGTTGAAGGTTCCCATATAGGCACAAGGTATGCATAAGATGCCTATGCAACCAGGTGCAAACCATCCACTTCATTGAGGTTAATGACTCCACAACAGGGTTTTGCATCGACTTCATAAAAAATATTGTTGTCTCCAATATCAAAACGAGTGAAATTGAAGGATATAGTACTAGCGGATGTGGGATAGACATTTAAAAAGGAGCCCAGCCTGGGACAAGCATGACATGGTCTAGTGCGAAATCCTACAATACGAGTACAACACGAACACGAATATTGTAGCGATATGGTACAGTACAGAATGAGGATTTGACTAGATTGGACTGGACTTAAAGTTTTGGCATGACAGACCGTGCCGACATGAAGCACAATTGGACCGTGTCAAACACGAAGTACGATAAGCATGAATAGGTACGAATAGGTACGAATGAGTACTGTTACATTTTTAATTCATTTAATAAAATAAATCCACTTTGAATTAAAAGAAATAAATCATTAGATTTAAATGAATATATTAAGGAACCAAGTTGTTTTATTGTAATTTTGTAGCAATTGAAAGTCAAGTGATATTTATTTTCTTTTCTTACTTTCTATTTATCTCCCATGCTTTCTATATTCCTAGTTTACTTGATTCTACACTCCTATTTTACTCCTTCCCATAAATCTCCATTTTTTTAATCTATCTCATAGAATGAACCATTTTTAATAAAAAGAAATGATACAAAATGAGTCTTAATTGTAATGATAGAATTCTCATACTATGTTTTAAGAATTGTATTTTAAGTTCAAATTATTAATAAGAATTTGAATTTTTTTAAAAAAAATTGACTAGTATATATACATTTATTTAAATAAAATTTTACGATTTTTACTTTGAACAAAGCAAATGAAATAAATTTTAACTCAAGGTAGTAATAATTAATAAAAATATTTTTAAATTTTTATTTATAAATTCTTTAAAAAATATAGGTATTAAAAAAAATTCAAATTGATTTTAAAAATAAGTCTATTTTTCTTAGAAGAGACGTTTAGGCTTTCAAATAAGTGGTTAGTTAGTCTCTTTAAGATACACGACTGTCTTTTTAAATTTAAAAGTCAAAGACAACAAAATTTTATACATATCTTTGCCTCATTTGGGACAACTACAAAAGGCACTGCTCTAGGCACGACACGATCTACTTGGGCTATGCCATATGAACTGTGCTAGGCGTCCATTTGTTTAGTGTTAGGCACGATACGGCACGAAATACTATTTGTGCTGGGCCAAGTATGGTACGGCTAGTGTTATGGACATAAAATTTTTGAACCGTGCCGACACGGTACATTGTTTTACATGTCTAATGGGGGATGAATAAGGAATATAATGCACATTATATTTAGAACATGAACACAGCTAGTTTCAGATCTCATTAAGTATTTTTTTAAAGAAAAAACAAAAATAAATAAAGAAAAAAAATTCCCTTTTGTTGATGGTGTTTGAGCTCTTTGGGGGAGTAGAGATTTTTACTTGCAAGAAGATCGAACATACGAACAGCTAAAAAAAAGACAATTCCAGGGTCGGAAGGATGGATGACAACTAGCCTGACAAGTTTAGCGATGTTTTACAATGGTTGCCCCCGAGATGGATAAAAAATTCTCCGTATCAGTGATGAAGCTAAAAAGGTTGGTGATGTCTACTAGACAGTGCAAGAAGTGATATGTCACATGCTAATTGACAGTAATCTCATCAGCATTAGCACTTCGTGCTAGCAAAAGCTTAAGATTTCACTGGGCAAGCCGAGGACGCTTGAATATCCTTTATATATTATCACAACTATCCTGGAAGCTGGAAACAGCAGTTATTTGAGTGCAATAGCACGATGGCGAGACCACATCCACCTGGATGTGTGTAGACTCTGTCATTTATTTTATCCTCAGATTCTAATACATTTGGAAAGATTAAGCAGAACATTGAATTTTCGGTAGTTGGATAAGTAATAGTTACTGAAGTAACCAATCTTTTAAGACGTGCTAATGCTACACCTCGCTAGGACAAGTTGGGAACACCACTGAATATTTTTAATCCCATAATTTAATTGACCTTGCTTGCAATGCAACTTTCCTTCAAAAGCCAATAATGTAGGTTGAAATAAATATCTAACATGCATACTTCCAGCTTTCTTCCACAACATGCTACATTTTTCCAATCAAATAAAGAAGATGGAGGCCCCAATTTCACCGGTGGATGTAAATCTCCATTACATAAGTGAAATTGCATTTAAAAAAAACCAGTACTTAGCCACATCGAAAATTTACAATACAGGTATCTAAAGACCTCACCAAGTATCTGTTTCAAGATACACTAAATATAACCGCAAGTTTCACTGAGTGCCAGCTGCAAGATCATGCCAAGTATCTTGATTTACGTGTTGAGCCTCTTGGTCTAAAAAATTGACAAAAAATAGTTTACTTAGGCATAATGTTTATAAAAAAACATAGGTAGAGGATAAGTATAAAATCTGTACAAATTAATCATGATATCACAAATGAAGAGAACAATTGGTATTGCGCTCCAATACTGCATTGCAAACAGTGCTCTTTTTTATTATATCATATCTAGACTTACACTTGTATGAAACAGATTTACAAGCTTAGCTTAGGTGGGAATTTAAGATGGACATTCAGATAAACCAAAAATAATAAAGTTCCCAAATCCTATTATCCAGATAATAAGTGCATTGGTTTAATGGAAAGAGCTACAAACGGACATACTTGGGTCTTCAGTATCATCAGACCGAACAACCTGTACTGGTGGCAATGGAAGATCTGCATTAATAATTAAAGAATGATTTGAACAAATGAGTTATGAAGAAACCATAGATCAGCAAATTCCAATATTTAAAGAGGCAGAGAAAAATGTAACCATCATCAGGTAGAGTGTCTCTCATCCATTCCTCATCCACAATATCTGTAAGTATACCCTTGCTTATTTCTGACATGCTTGCTCTGTAGATCCCACTGATTCCTTTCTAAAATTTCAGAAGAAGTATAGACTTGGTTAATGGCAATATACAGCAAAACTCATTAGCTAAAAGAGTTCAATAAGAGTACAGCCAGATATAACATAAGCATCATGTATGGCAACAAATAATCGCAATCCATCAACCACGACAGAATGTGGTAAACATAAGCGGAAATGGCAAGTTGGCAACCCAAAATTTATCGCAAAGTGCTCCATATAAAGACAAAGGTCATTTCAGTTAAGGATGATAGTACTGGACAGATGAGAGGTGTATGCATAATTCCATCTTCACTTTGTAATGGACAACATCAGAATTATCAAATTGCTTAAGATTATATTTAACATCCAATTTCCCAATCCCTCTTGGAAGTTTTAAAGGGTCGTAATGGGTGTCTGTCATTCTGATTCTAGTTTATGAATTTCAAATGCTATACTTTCTAGTTGAATTCCCTAAACCCACTGCTCCCAAAAGCCAGTATTTGCCCATAACCGCAATGTTTTTAAGTTTCACAATCTCCTTTTAGCCATGACAAAGCAAACAATTTTCCCACTATTAGAATCCTTGCAACAACTCCAGATTGCAAGATTTGATTCCCAAGTCTAGTTCCAAAATTATCACATTTTCCCTCCAACCAAATCGAGATTACTAAAGCGCAACAAATGAAATCAGTTGCTAAAGCATTCTCGACAACGCTTTCAACCAAAATCACAAATGAGTAAACCCAGCAAACCAGAAATTGAAGAAACTAAAATGTCAGATTACCTCAGTACAGCCAAATTGTAAAACATAACCCAAAAGAACCAAAAAAAAAAAGGACAATCAAGAGTTTCCAACAGTTTCCTAGCAACCAAACAGAGAACAATTATTGCAATTATATAAAATTTGAGCAAACGAGCCAATTCTGTGAACCTGATACGGTGAAGACCGCTTGCAAATAAACTGGAAAATATTTGGGAAGGAAAAGGTGTCTTGGGCTTTAGATTAAAAAAGGTTACATTGCAAAGGGCTACCGATTAAAATCTACTTTGCTCCCAATTTTTCCCATTGTAATAACTCATACACCCCAGCCTCAGGCTGCCGTTAAGAATTGTGAATAAATTTTGGGATATTAATAATTTACCCTCCAAGGTTAAGTTAATCGAAAATATAAATTATCTTCTGTAATATTTAAAATTATAAATTATTTCTTGATTTTTGAATTTTGATGTTAAATTAAACTAAAAAGGAGGAGAGAAAAAAATACTTCACAATTTTACCAAAATAACTTCATGTTCGGTCATTTGATATTAACAATTTATCCCCTGAGATTAAGCAAAAAGGCAAATTCTCCCTGCATATTTTGAAATTACAAATTTTTCCTTATTTTTGAATTTCGACATTAAATTAAGTGAAAAAAGATGAGAGAGGATAATATATGCTATTCAACCAAAATGCCCTTATATAGATACAAATACCTTCACTCACTTTTCTAAAATCACCTAAGCACCCTTACCTTTCTTTCTTTCTTTCTTTCTCCGTCTCCTTCTCTGTCTCTCCTCTACCGGCAATCTCCACAACCTCTCCCTAGTGCTTCACCAGATCTTCCCCGCACACCGCCATTGTCTAGGGCTGGTAATTTGAATCATGACACCCAAACATGATACAAATACGATACGAACACGACACATGATTAATAAATGGGTCGAATTCATGTTGAAGTTGTTCAACACACCAACCAGTTTAATGACATGAATAGTTAAATATATCTTATTAATCATTAACATGCAAGCTTATTTAATGATATAATTTTTATCTTCTTACAACATATGTATTATAAAATTAAAAATTTTATATTATAAACTAAATTAATTTACATAATAGTAAATTGTAATGATTTTAATAATTTTTGTATACTAACAATTATTCATATTCTAAAAATAATTTTAATTGATATAAATATATAGAATATGATATACTATGCATAATTAGATTAAACAATTAAGTAAATTATGTTAATTAAATATGACACGATTACAACACGTGGGTGACGTATTTAATAACTGTATCGAATCTGCTTTTCATGTCTTGTCACAAACAATTAAATGGGTCGACACATATGACACGAATTACCATCCCCACGATCGTCGCTTCCTTCTCTTCATTGATGAAATTGGTTACGTCACCAATTCCTCCTTTCTCTCCTCTACTAGAACTCGCCACCGCCCAATTTGGGTAGGTTCAATTTGGTTCAAATTTACTTTTTATTATTTATTCAATAAAGTTTTAAATATTTTTAATTATTATTATTGTTTTCATCATAATTTTTTAATTATTTTTATCCTCGGGAGGGAAAAATTTGTATTTTCGTTTAACCTCAGGGGGTAAATTGTTAAATATCCCTTAATTTTATCGCACGAGTTTTATTTTCAATAATACCCCTACTCCGTTTAATTTAACGTCAGAATTCAAAAATCAGGGGTAATTTGTAATTTTAATAATACAGAGGATAATTTGTATTTTCGATTAACCTTAGGGGGTAAATTTTTGATATCCCATAAATTTTTGAAGATTAAACAGCAAAATACCATGAGCAACGAATTCTGTTAGTCAACTTGAATTTTCCATCTGTCAACTACTGAATTACTAATTTACCCTTAGTTAAAGAAAAACAAAATTAATGATTTCTTTTCTTGATTTTCTCTGACTCTATGGCAACTTTATCTCTTTCCCTCTTCTCCGTATTTTCTTCTTAACCAAACAGTATATCTCTTTTCCTTTTCTCGATTTCAATAGGCTTCTTAAGGATGATTTTCTCCATTATTTTTCAATTACAACGTTCCCTTAAAATTTAATTAAATGTTTTTACTCATCTTTACTCATACGTTTAAAATATTAAAAAAAAGCTCAATTTCGTATTTTGTGCTTTGACTCAACTTTTAATAACATAAATTTAAAGGTAAAATATTAATTTTATATTACATAGTGAGAGTTCTGGAAATATGCAGTTATATAAAACAAAACAGTAAACAGTAAAGTAAATTGGTACAAGAGGATTTTTACGTGGTTTGGTTATACAACTTACATCCACGGACAGTTATAGAGCTACAATTCACTAAGTTCTTGTTTGTACAATCTTTAGGACCTTTTACAGTGCTGACTCACTCTCACACATTGACCTAATCTTTGTAAAACAAAATCTTCACAAAGATCATAAACTCTAGTGACACTGTCCACTCTCTGTCGCAGATAACTTAACAGCACACTGTTAAGTTATAAATAACACACGAAGTTTGACGTTGAATTACATAAACACTTAACCCGCAAGTTATCCCAAGTGTCTACTAACTCACACAGACTCAATCAACAACTCATGTACGATTTCTACCACTCATACATGAATCAAAGACTCAAAGAATCAAATTAAAGAAACATCCCAAATTGCGTTGAAGCTCTTCTATCAATTCATGGAATGCCAAAATCAAGACTCTCTCACAACCAAATCAGCTAACCAGTTAATCTCTCTTCAACGTGTTTTTCTGCCTGGTTATTACATGATATATATATATATAGTGAGAGGCCTGAACGAAATCTCTTAGAAATCCTATAAAAGATCTAATCAAAATCATATTAGGATTAGGAGAAATAAAATAGGAAGTGATATAATCAAACTCCTAAGGAATTAGGATAAATAAATATTTTTTTCCTATTCTAATTAGAATACAAGATACTATATCATAATCTAAAGAGATATTTATTATAAATCAAAACATTCCTAAAATATAATTCTAGAAATAGTAAAATAATAATCAAAATAACATTCTTGTTTTATCACAAGTTGATCAAAATATAACATGTGCATGACACATGTATGTTGACACAAAAAAGATCTCGTCACCAACTTCTCGGTACAAGTGCTCGACATACACTACTCAACACTCGACACTTGAAACTCGACACTCAACAAGTTTGACACAACAGACTCGACATGTGACACAATCACAATACTCGACTAAAGCTCGACACTCGACAAACTCTCGACACCGGATGATATCGCAACTCGACAAAATCTCGACACTAGATGAAATCGAAACTCGACAAAAACTTGACAAACACACTTGACACCAATAAGCTTGACATAATCAACTCGACACATCTCGACATATCTTGACACATCTTGACATAATCAACTCGACACAGCTCGACATATCTCGACACATCTCAACATTAACAATCTCCCCCTTTTTGGCAACTTGTGATGAAAGCACTAAACTGTTTCTAGTAAAAATAATATGTGAGCTGTTACAAAAATTATAACAGAACACTGTCACAACTTTGTCTATCCCGCAATCAAAATGAAACACAAAAAAAAAAAAAAAACACATAACATCAAAATAGGTCAAATGTACGCACATAGCATAAGAAATTGAGTTCTTACTCCCCCTCACTTCTTTCTTACACCTTTGAGGAATAAGCAACAAACAAAAAACAAAAATAAACATATAACATAGTTAAAGAGATAACAAAAACAACAAAAAGATTAGCAACATCAGTATAAAAAGAATCAACAGTATATCTCTCCCTGATCTCCCCTTTGATTTCATCACAAGTAACCAAAACTAACTAAGTCTGGGAGACTTGCAAACTGGTGGAGAAGTGGAGCTGCCAGGGCACTTTCTAGTTTTGCGAGCAACAGATTTAAACCTGCGCTAAGTAGTGGGGGTAGGCTATTCAGATGGAACAGGTGCTGGGTGTGCATCAGTATTTTCAGAAGAAGTAGCGGTAACTTCAGCTACAATTCTTCTAATTTCTTTCTCACGAAGTTCTACACTTGTTGTTTGAGTTGGTGGTGGAGAGGTATGAGATTCTGCTTCAGTTTCTTCAAGGAGAGGGAAATCATAAGGTTCTTCCTCAGCAAGTGATGAAGGCTGTTTCATTCCGGATTCTGCTTGTGTTGGTTCATCTAACACAGATTCATCTCTTAAAACTTGAGCTGATGATTGGATTTTCTTCTTCTTCTGGTCAGATGGTTTCTTCATCACTTTAACTGTCTTCTTTCCCTTCCTTCTAGTTCCCTTGATAAGAGTCTTGATTGTCTTTTCCTTCTGCTTTTATTCTGCTGTTATGTTTGTCTTAATAGCAGATTGTGCAGCTTGACCTGCTGCAAGCATTTGTTCAGGTTCCTTAGTCAGTGGTTCATCAGCCTCAGGTATGGACTCAGTTGGTTTCTCAGGAACCACAATCTGATGCTCCATGGGTTGTGGTGCTGTGGTAGTACCAGGATGTCCTGAAAAATTTGCTTCCACAGCAGATTGCTTGAGTTTAATTTCTTTCAAATCCTGCACAATTTTTGTCAAGGTAGAGTTGATCAGTGCAAGTTGTTCTTCAATATTGTTCAATTGATTTTTCTTGACTCTCTTGGGTTTCGGTTCAGGTGCAGGTAAGTCAGATTTGTCATGCAGTCTTTGAAAAAATTCCTTTGTAATAGATTTAGACAGAATTTCAGTTTGTTCATTGTAGCTCATTGGGATGTTATTCTGTGCAAGAATCCCTTGAATCAAACAGGGAAACACAAGCAAATAATAATCAGAGTGATAAGATCCAATCTGTACAATTGATTTATAGGCTAGCAAACCAAAGTTAATTGGTCGATTGGTGCCTAAATAAAACAGAAGTTTCACTCTGTCTTCCCGAACCTGATTTTGATGGGAAGAAGGAAGCCAGTTAAATTGAGCTATCTTATGCAACACTCGATATTTCTTCCTAAGGTATTGCTGGTCTATACCATCCTTCGGCTACCAAACAATGTCTGTTCTGCCAGTCAATTCCTCTATTACTTCAGCCATGTTATATTCTTCATCTAATGCATGTAAACTGCCTATGGGAATGTCTAGGAAAGTGTTTATAACATTCGGAGACAACTTAACAAACTTTTCTCTACAATAAACTTTGTGATACAGAAAGCTTTTAGGATCATCAATGGCAGATGAGATGTTTGCATAAAATTCTTGAATTAAAGCCTTCACAAGGGGTAGAAAGTTTGTTACCGTAGGAGTCCAGTAAATAGACTCAATCATCTCACTCAAGCCATAGGAGTCGAAATCTGATAGTTTCACCAGTCTTTCCGTCCGCAGATTCCGTTTTGAAGTGAACTTCACAAACTTTTGTTCGATGGCTGCCGTAAGGAATTTGTTGTACTTTGGCTTGACTTTGTCTTTCATCCTCTTCACTAGAGCTAACTCGTCCTCGCTTATGGTTAGATCAGTTGCAATCTCAGCATGTGCTTGTTGCGTCGGAGATGATTGAATGCAGTCACTCTTGTTGTAACTGGAGCCGCTAGGAGAAGATGAAGAACTGGCTGTCTTTATCGAATCATAGGAGGTCGCCATGGTTAGGGTTACTGGTCTATAGAAAAGTTTCAGAACAGGAAGAGAGAAGCAAGCCACGGGACAGGGAACAAACTGTAGTTGGAGTATGGATAAACAGGGAATGCCTTAACAAGTTTTGTTATATACTCGGCCAAAATTTAAAAACCATTTTTTTAGCAAAATTTAATGTTAAATCTATTTCCAAAAACGTTTAATAACTGTCATTAATGGACAACAATTCAAATTTAATTCTAATTTGAATTAAGAAATTCTAATAGAATTCGGATTCTCGCCACTGAAACTTCTCTCCCTTAATTCAATAATGCTGACATGGCATTTTGACAAATGGACACATAAGAAACTTAAATTTTGGGTAAGCACAAAAGACATTGTTATGAAAAACATAACAGAACACAGTTAACAATAACATAATAGTAATATCTGAATTATCATATGAATTATTCTAAGAAAGCATATTTCAGAGCTGTTTTAATTTTCACATGAAAGATATTTTTCTTCTTAACTCAATTGAGTGATCAACTTAAGCATGCTTCTTACACACACAAAAATTGATTTCAATGTGAATTTCTCTAGATTAATACAATAGCTTTCACACAATATAGAGGTAGCCCTTTTCATATGAGTGGGTGACCTCAACATATTTCCCAGATACCCCTAAGGTTACTCTCAATGATGGCTTTCGATAGGGGTTTATTTATGTATCATTTTCATATCAATTCATCTATGTTTCTTTGCTATAATCCTTGGTATTTTTATGTTTTTGTGTGGTTTTGATGCTTGTAGGAGTTTTGGAGGAACTTGCACCAAAGTGAAGTAAAACCCTTCATTTTCACCTCTGCTAGTCAATCATTTTCTCGGATATAATTGTATTGATATACAATGAACCGGATAGCATGTTATATACCGTTGGAAAGCTCTCGAAGTCTATTTTCTAGAGAAATTTACGGTTCATAAATCCATTCAGTGTACCGAAAGTTATAATCAAAACAGTGTGAGAAGTGTAGAAATGTAATTCCACAAATCACTGTAGCATGTATAATACGGGACACTGTAGCAGGTTACTGTAGCAGAGTATATAAACACATTTTAGGGTTTTATTTTCATAACTTGAAGAGGGGAGAACGTGGAGGAGGCTGCATCTTTGGATTTCTCTTATCTCTTGGAGTTCTTGAAGGAGATTGAAGGCTTGGAAAGAGGAAGAACTACAAATCCTAATAGATTTCATCAAATTTGCTAAGTTTTCCTTTCCCTCTCATTTTCTGGAATGTCTCCATATTGTATTGTATTTGTATTCTATCTGAATATGTGTAACTAAATCTGAATTGGTTGAGGGTGATTTCAAAGCCCTTGATATGGTTTTTGTGAGTTGATTGTGCAAGAATTGTTATCCAATTCTCTAATTGAAGTTGCTTGTATTTTCCCATATCTAATGCTTATGATTGCTTGCTGATTGTATTTGGAATGGCCAACTGAATATAATCTGGTTGTTGTCTATTGCTAGACTAGAAATCTTGATCCGTAATTGTCTTGAATTTCTAATCCTTAGTAGCAAAATTGTGATCAGAGATTGCAATTGGAGAATACAACCTAAGTTAAATAATCCGAGCTTGTGTGTTTATTGCTTAGATCAACCTATCTTTCTTATCGTAATGCATCCATTGAATTAAATTTAGAGAGCTTGTTCTAGGTTGTTTAATGGATAGAGATTAAATAAAGAGCCTGTTTTATTTAACAACAAAGTAAGGAAAGATTGGGATAACAGAGCTTGTTGTTATCTACGGTTGATAATTTCAATGGTGTAATTGGATGATAATTCTACAATTAATTCGCAAATCCATATCTTGTGGTGGAGAATGATCCCTTAACCAGATTTCTATCATTGATTAATTCCCATTTCAATTAAGTTTGCATTGTGTTATTCATTAATTACCATCGTATTCAATTTTTCATCTAGTTAATCAACCAACAAAACCCCCCATTTAGTTAATTGTTGCTGGAAATAACAAATTCAATTAGAATCAATCCTCGTGGGAACGATATCTTACTTATCACTTTATTACTTGTGCGACTAGTATACTTGCTAGTTTCGAACGCCTCAAGTTTTTGGCGCCGCTGCCGGGGATTGATTTCATAATCGATTTGTTATTTTATTTTCATTGTTGATTCGTGTTTTTTTTTTGTTTTTCTTTTATGATTGTTTATGTTTAGGCGACATGGCAGTAAACTTCCAACAATTCAGCATCGGATTTGAGCCACAACTACCATGGAGAGTAAATGAGGTAAGCACTCCGAACATTGAACAACAACTTTTGGAACTAACCTTTCTTGTGGAAAACATGGCTGTAGGACATATGCAGAAATCTTATGCATGTGAGGTATATTCTACCATGGAGCATCCAATCGACATGTATCCAACTTTACAAGAAGGAGATATGGAACAAGCCAATGCCATGGGTGGATTTCCAGGACAAACAAGGCAATGGTATGATCCCTTCTCTAACACTTACAACGCCGGATGGGAAGATCACCTTAATTTCAGTTACTGGAATCATCAACCAATTGCCTCAAATGCCATACCAAATCGGCCACAAGGTTTCAATCAACCTAGAGTGCAGCAACCATTTCAAATGCAACCATCACCAATGCCACATCCAGCACCACAACTAGCTTCACAAAACTCAAGTATGTCTCTCCAGGATATTGTTAATGCACTTGCCACTAACACAATGCAATTCCAGCAGGAAACTGGGGCACGTATCCAAAATCTCGCAAATCAAATGGGACAATTGGCTACTAGCATGAGCAAATTCGAGGGCCAAGACTCAAAAATTATCTTCTCAAACGGTGATCAATCCAAGCGAGACTGCTAGTGCGATAACTTTGCAAAGTGGAGAGCAATTAGATGTCTTACCGGGAAAATCACAAACTGATGAAGGAGATGACACCACATCCACCATGAACAAAACATTGACTTCTCAGGTAAATCCTATAACTCCCATTCCTTCATATGTTACTCCTCCACTTTTTCCTAGTAGATTTGCAAAATCGAAGAAGGAGGAACAAGAACAGAAAATCCTGGAAACTTTTTGCAAAATCGAGGTAAATATACCACTTCTGGATTCTATCGAGCAAGTACCTCGTTATACAAAACGTCTCAAGGAGTTATGCACCAACAAGAGAAATTTAAAAGGTAATGAGAAAGTAAGTGTGGGGGAAAATGTTTCAGCTGTATTGCAAAGAAAAATTCCTCCGAAATGCAAAGATCCAGGTACGTTCACCATTCCATGCACAATTGGTAATACAAAGTTTGAAAGAGCTATGTTAGATTTAGGAGCATCTATTAATGTCATGCCATATTCTATTTATGCTTCTTTAAATCTTGGAACTTTTGCGAAAACTGGTATTACCATTCAACTTGCTGATCATTTTAATGCATATCCCAAAAGAGTTGTGGAAGATGTGCTTGTGCATGTGAATCAATTGGTTTTCCCAGCAGACTTCCATGTCCTTAAAATAGAGGATGAGACATCTCCTAATCCAACACCGATTCTTTTAGGGAGACCATCCTTGAAAACTGCTAGAACCAAGATTGATGTTCATGATGGCACTTTCACCATGGAGTTTGATGGCAAAGTGATCCGTTTCAATATTTTCAAGGCAATGAGGTACCTTAGTGACTTGCATTCTGTTTTTGCAGTTGACATTATTGATTCTTTGCCACAACAATGTTTTGAGTTAACTCGCAAGGATGGATTGGAAATGGCTATTAGTGAGCACATAGGGACAGAAAATTCCAAAGAACCAAGAAGGTTGATACAAGTGTCTAAAGAAATGGAGGAAGCTATGGCATGCTTAGATGAGACTATAGCTATAATCACAAACAGGTATGATGTTTCGTACATTGAATTGCCTTTATCTAATGAGAAACTTCTTCCTTCTGTGATGAAAGCCAATACCTTGGAGCTTAAGCTACTTACAGATTATTTGAGGCATGTGTTTTTGGGTGACAAAGATCCTTTGCCAGTTATAATAGAAATGGGCCTTGCACCACTACAAGAAGAGAAACGCGTCTGAGTACTTAGAGTTCACAAAACATCTATTAAGTGGACGATTACTAACATCCAAGGCCCAGCCATATGCTTGCACCATTTCTTGTTGGAAGAAGGATCCAAGCCGACTAGAGAAGCACAACGGAGGTTGGATCCTCCCATGATGGAACCAACGTCGAGCTGAGGACGTTAAACCAAGCGCTTATTGGGAGGCAACCCAATGTTTTTGAAAAAATAAATAAAAGAAAAGAAAAGAAAATTAAAATAAGGTAATAATGATCGATTTTTGTGTCTCCAGGAGATTCCTTTTGTAGGCCATCAAATTGATCAGGTTTTATCTCTCTTTGCCATCTGTCTTATTTGTTTTTTATATTTTTTTACTTGTTTTTGACTTTTGTTTGCTATTGTGTTGTTATCTCTTTTATGTGTCTTTAGTTTTGTTTCTGCTCTTTTCTTTTCCTTCCTTTTGTTTAATTTGATTATTTCGTACTTCGAATTCATTTGTGCAACAGCTTGAGGAAACATCCAAAGGGAGCTGAAACCATTGCCCGAAGGTTTGAAACGTGCATATCTTGGAGAAGAACAGACTCAATCGCATTATCGGTAATAGCTCTCCTTTTCTTCTCTCCAATGGATGCCGATATCTTTCTGTCGAACCTTCGTAAATATTTCCCTTCACTTCCTCAAAATGCTGTGTTTAAAATTTATAAAGTACGGATGACTAGACTTTGAGTATTGATGCTCTTAAATCTACCTGCGGATATCCGATGGCTTATCGAAGCCAAGGTAAGATTGTCCGGTGAGCCGGACATTAATCTCGCAAAATACATGCCTGGTCTAGGAAAAGCTACTACGCCAAGAGGCGAAGAGCGAAAAGGTTACAAGTATGTTATAAATGTGCTAGATGAATTGTAACCAGACTTGTCGTTCATTAGGTTTTGCGTCCAGGAATAGAGAAGATAAACTTTCATTTATTAAGAATGGTTTGAGTAATGAGTCGCTGGATAATGTTTTATTAACTATTGAGTCACATTCTTGTGGACTTGTTCAGCGTGAATTGCTTAATCTATGGACACAATTTCGTGATGAATTGCAGTGTTATAGTCTAGGGAATCTGACAAAAAACGACCCTGTTTGCCAGTTTATAAGAAAACTGGATGGGAAGCAAATCCCCGACTCATAGAAGGCGTTTCAGCCGTTACTGGACGTCAAACCAGAGGAAGATGTGAGCCACAATCACAACTACTTGTATATTTGAATGTGTGTTGTTGTTGTCGAATTTTTTTTTTTCTTGTTTCGTTTGATCTGATTATCAATGTTGTTTTTATGTTGTTGTTGTTTGTTGATTTCGTTTGTTTTAATTTCAAGTTTTCTTTTTGACAAAGCATATGACTACCCTATGGCATAAGTACACGTGGGAGACAAGTGTGGAGGTTTTGTCAACCTCCACCGAAAGTATATCTCTACTTTTCATGCTTCACGTGAGAGACAAGTGTGGCGGTTTTGTCAAACCCCATCGAAAGTATATGTTCATTTTCCATGCTTCACGTGGGAGACAAGTGTGTAGGTTTTGTCAAACCCTACCGAAAGCATATCTCATTTTTTCAAATCTTGGGGCGAAAATCTGCATCGAGCAACCCCCACCGAAATTATGTCCCCATGTGTCAAATTTGAGAGTTTTACGTGTGTATATATCCATTTTGCATATTCTCAAATGTCATTTTATAACCTGTCTTGCACTTGAATCGCATAATACTAACGTACATCATTGTCTTGCACAAGTTTAGAGCACTTTTAGAAATGGAGAAAACACCAATTCGGCGATTCCAAAATATATGCGTATTTTGTGGATCGCAATTTGGTAAAGATGGAGAGTTTACAACAGCAGCTCTTGATCTTGGTAAGACATTAGCTGCGAGGGGTATTCATTTGATTTATGGAGGGGGTAGTCTTGGGTTAATGGGGTGTGTGTCAACAGCTGCATCCTTAGGAGGAAGCAAAGTTCTCGGCATTATCCCTAAACCATTAGCTGTACGAGATATCGTAGGCAACACAATGGGGGAAGAGTTACAGGTCTCTAGCATGCATGAGCGTATTGCACATATGGATCATTAAATCTGATGCATGTATAGCTTTGCCCGGTGGTTATGGTACATTAGAGGAGATATTTCAAATCACCTCTTGGGCACAACTAAACATCTATCAGAAACCCATTGGTTTGTTAAATGTCAATAATTTTTTTGATGATTTGTTGTCCTTTCTTGATCAAGCAGTAGAAAAAAACTTTATCTCACAGTCGACGAGGCAAATCCTGGTTACAGCTTCAACTGCAGGGGAGTTAATTGACAAATTACAATCATTCGTCTATTCGCCTGATCCAACAATAGCTCGGATAGATTGGTTTGTGGAGGGCAATAAAAGGCATAAATTGGATTTAGCGCTCCATCTGTAATCTTTATCTGCTGGTTTGCTTCCCTTTTGTTTGCTTTCTTTTTATTGTGTTTATCTGAGATTTTTCATGTTATTTCTTTTGAGCTTTTTCAGGTTATTTCTTTCGTTCCAGGTAATATTTTCTAATCTTGCCTTTTAGAGTGGTGTCTTAAAAGTTTAAGTCCTCTTGAAACGCATTCTGGATCTCTTCAATCCATAATGGCTGAATAAGGAGGCTAACTTCTAAACTTTTTAGACCCATTCTAACTGACTTGTTTGTGTTTGCTGACTTGTTGGACTTTGTTATTTTATGAGTAAGTTTAGTTTTACGTAATTTAGAGTTGTTATGTGTTTTCATCTTTATCAGTTTCGATTCAAAAAAAAAATTTTTGTGAAAAAAAACTTAAGAAGGGCAGAATATGGGGTTTCTTTAACCCTTGAAACGCATTCTTTCTAAATAAATCTGTAGTTTGTTTATTTCATGTTGTTTGAAGTATCTTGTTTCTTGTTTTGTTCTTTCATAATAAAGGTATATAGGCTAGAAACCTTAAGTCTGCGGGCTACTGGTCCTAAGGATTGTTGAAATATACAATCTTGACTCAGGTGTAACAACGCCACGTACCTCTTTCTTGCATTTTGTGGGTCGATGATAAGATAATGATTGAATTAAGAATAACTCTTAGAAACTGATAAACGATGCATGGATCTGTGTGCTTGAAATGTATATTGGTTTTCGCTTTGCTTTTGATTCCTTGCGCAACATTGAGCACTGAGCTATTATCACTGAGTTATTTGTTCACTTAGAGAAATTTATGTAATTTAAATGTTTCTTCAGATTTCAATGAATTCTAGAACTTGTTTGATGGTCACTCGAGGCGAAATCCTAGACTGTGCAACATTAGGGAAATGATTTAGGCCATCTTTGGACCGTTTGAGCCTTAATAGCCAACCTTTATTAAAATTGATCCCTAGTTACCCCTTTGAGCCTCTGTAAGCCTTTTGTTTTTTTCTTGTTAACTCACTAAAAGATTTCCTAACCTCAAATGAATTTGTTCCAAACAGTTTATCCCTTACCTATGAGCATGTAGATCATTCACAATTAAATTTTGAGCTATGTTCTGGTTTTTGGGAAGTTAGAGGAGGTTGGGATGTGTCATGAGCAATGCAAGTGAGTTCTATTGTGTTTGAAAAAAAAAAAAAAAAAGAAAAAAGCCAATCTGTACTTATTGTCCACATACTTATACATTGGGGACAATGTGTTGTTTAAGTGTAGGGGAGGGGAAGTGTAATAAAAAAAAGAAAAAAAAGAAAAAAAGAGAACAAAAGAAGAAGAATAAGAGATCTATACCCTTAAGTGTTCTTAAAAAGAATGAAACAACAAAGTGTGGGGGTGTAGTTTTCTTTTGTTTTCTGCAAAAAAAAAAAAAAAGATTGAGTGTTTTAAATAAGTTTGGGGGAGTAACCTGGTGAATTGAACTGAAGTTGTGTTATAGGGTTGAGCTCTACATAGTCTTGAATGATTTATGTGTTTGTGGGTGATTTGAGCCAAATTATTATCCTTTATCATACCTTCACCCAAGCCAAACGTTACAAGCTTAATAAAGTCCTACTTGATCCTTGGTGTTGTGCATGTCTACATTAGTGGAGAGTGACTTGAAAAGCAAGCCTATGGAGTTCATTTATACACACATCTTCACTATTAAATATGATTCATTTTTATGCATAAACTCATCCGGGTTACAAGTGATTAGGTGAGAATGGCTCTACACACACCACACATTGGAGGAATTGAAGTAGAGCGAAACTAATCTTTGTAATGAGATTCTTGATCAAGTGCATTATTTTGAAGTTTTCCTTGGGTTATAATTAAGTACAATCTTTGAGGCCTATTTACAAGTTAAAACATGTGTGTTTTAATTTTTTCTTTGAATCTGTTTCGATTTAGTTTTGTTTCATATCGTCGTAGTTGCTCGAGGACTAGCAAAGTTTAAGTGGGGGGAATTTGATAGGTGTCTATTTATGTATCATTTTCATATCAATTCATCTATGTTTCTTTGCTATAATCCTTGGTATTTTTATGTTTTTGTGTGGTTTTGATGTTTGTAGGAGTTTTGGAGGAACTTGCACAAAGTGAAGTAAAACCCTTCATTTTTCACCTCTGCTAGTCAACCATCTTCTCGGATTTAATTGTATTGATATACAATGAACCGATAACATGTTATACCGTTGGAAATCTCTCGAAGTCTATTTTCTGGAGAAATTTACGGTTTATAAATCCATTCAGTGTACCAAAAGTTGTAATCAAAACAGTGTGAGAAGTGTAGAATGTAATTCCACAAATCACTGTAGCATGTATAATACGGGACACTGTAGCATGTTACTGTAGCAGAGTATACAACACATTTTAGGGTTTTATTTTGAATAACTTGAAGAGGGGGGGAACGTGTTGGAGGCTGCATCTTTGGATTTCTTCTCATCTCTTGGAGTTCTTGAAGGAGATTGAAGGCTTGGAAAGAGGAAGAACTACAAATCCTAAGAGATTTGATCAAATTTGCTAAGTTTTCCCTTTCCCTTTCATTTTCTGGAATGTCTCCATATTGTATTGTATTTGTATTTGTCTGAATATGTGTAACTAAATCTGAATTGGTTGAGGGTGATTTCAAAGCCCTTGATATGGTTTTTGTGAGTTGATTGTGCAAGATATTTTTATCCAATTCTCTAATTGAAGTTGCTTGTATTCTCCCATATTTAATGCTTATGATTGCTTGCTGATTGTATTTGGGTGGCCAACTGAATATAATCTGGTAGTGTCTATTGCTAGACTAGAAATCTTGATCCGTAATTGTCTTGAATTTCTAATCATTAGTAGCAAAATTGTGATCAGAGATTGCAATTGGAGAATATAACCTAAGTTAAATAATCCGAGCTTGTGTGTTTATTGCTTAGATCAACCTGTCTTTCTTTTCGTAATGCATCCATTGAATTAAATTTAGAGAGCTTGTTCTAGGTTGTTTAATGGATAGAGATTAAATAAAGAGCCTGTTTTATTTAACAACAAAGTAAGGAAAGATTGGGATAACAGAGCTTGTTGTTATCTACGGTTGATAATTTCAATGGTGTAATTGGATGACAATTCTACAATTAATTCGCAAATCCATATCTTGTGGTGGAGAATGATCCCTTAACCAGATTTCTATCATTGATTAATTCCCATTCAATTAAGTTTGCATTGTGTTATTCATTAATTATCGTCGTATTCATTTTTCATCTAGTTAATCAACCAACAAAACCCCCCATTTAGTTTTTGTGCTGGAAAATAACAAATTCAATTAGAATCAATCCTCGTGGGAACGATATCTTACTTATCACTTTATTACCTGTGCGACTAGTATACTTGCTAGTTTCGAACGCATCAAGTTTTTGGCGCTATTGCCGGGGATTGATTTCATAATCGATTTGTTATTTTATTTTCATTGTTGATTCGTGTTTTTTTTGTTTTTCTTTTATGATTGTTTGTGTGTTTATTGCTTAGATCAACCTGTCTTTCTTTTCGTAATGCATCCATTTAATTAAATTTAGAGAGCTTGTTCTAGGTTGTTTAATGGATAGAGATTAAATAAAGAGCCTGTTTTATTTAACAACAAAGTAAGGAAAGATTGGGATAACAGAGCTTATTGTTATCTACGGTTGATAATTTCAATGGTGTAATTGGATGATAATTCTACAATTAATTCGTAAATCCATATCTTGTGGTGGAGAATGATCCCTTAACCAGATTTCTATCATTGATTAATTCCCATTTCAATTAAGTTTGCATTGTGTTATTCATTAATTACCGTCGTATTCAGTTTTTCATCTAGTTAATCAACCAACAAAACCCCCCATTTAGTTAATTGTTGCTGGAAATAACAAATTCAATTAGAATCAATCCTCGTGGGAACGATATCTTACTTATCACTTTATTACTTGTGCGACTAGTATACTTGCTAGTTTCGAACGCATCAGCTTTCACGCATCATATATTGGTAGCCCTCTTTGTATTTTTCATTTTAAATCAGTATCTTATCATTCAGACAAATTTTATGTCACAGCTCACACATGCTATTTTAGAAGAAAACTTATGATACTATAGATATGAATAACATAACAGCATACTGTGTTCATTCATATAACTGACAGATGCCTAAGGCTTTTCTTAGATTTTCAAATCTTGTTACATCCAATGCTTTAGTGAACAAGTCAACCAATTGTTTATCAGTGGAGATGTGTTCAATGTGTATCACCTTGGATTCTATTAATTCCCTTATAAAATGGTATATTATGTCAATGTGTTTTGTTCTAGAATGTTGAATAGGATTTTTGAAAATATTTATGGCACTAGTGTTATCGTAAAACACAATTATGGGCTTTTGTTTAATACCATAATCACTCAACATTTGCTTCATCCATAATAGTTGTGTGTAACCACTTTCTATTGCTATGTATTCGGCTTCAGCAGTAGACAAAGAAATAGAATTCTACTTTTTGCTGTGCCATGAAACCAAGTTAGTACACAACCTCTCGAAGTGCTTTTTCGGTCATCTGCATTTCCTGTCTAATCAGCATCACTAAACCCTGCAAGATAATCATTTGTATGTTTAGAAAACCATATTCCATAATTATGTGTTCTGTGAACATACCTGATGATTCTCTTAGCTGCTGCAAGATGTGATTCCTTTGGATTTACTTGAAATCTTGCGCATAATCCTACACTAAAGCACAAGTCCAGTCTACTTGCTATGAGTTATAGCAAGCTGCCAATAATACTTCTGTACAAACTTGCATCGACATCTTTCTCTGCATTGTCTTTTGAAAGTTTTAGATTAGTAATGATAGGAGTTTTTATAGGTTTTGCATTTTCAAGCCCAAATTTCTTTACAAGATTTTTAGCATATTTTGATTAAGATATGAATATCCCATCATTCATTTGCTTAACTTATAGTCCAAGAAAGAAATTTAATTCTCCTATCATGCTCATCTCAAACTCTTCCTGCATCAACTTAATAAACTCATTAGCTTTGCTTTTGTTAGTTGATCCGAAAACAATGTCATCAACATATATTTGTGCAACAATAAGATTGTTAGATGCATGTTTGGTAAACAAAGTCTTATCATTGCTGCCTCTTTTATAATTTTTGTTGATCAAAAAATTTGTTAACCTTTCATACCAAGCTCTAGGAGCTTTTTTCAAACCATACAAAGTTTTATGCAATTTGTACACAAAATCAGGATGTTTAGGATCTTCAAATCCTTTAGGCTGTTCAACAAAGACTTCTTCATTGAGATAGCCATTTAAAAATGTTGTTTTAACATTCATTTGGTACAATTTGAAATCAAGCAAACAAGAAATTGCGAGTAGTAATCTGATTGACTCAAGTCTAGCTACTGATGCAAAGGTTTTATCAAAGTCTATGCCTTCTACTTGTGTGTAACTTTGTGCAACTAGTCTAGCCTTGTTTCTTACTGCTTGTCCACTTTCATCAGTTTTATTTTTGAATATCTATTTAGTTCCAATGACATTTGCATTTTCTGGCCTAGGAACTAATTCTCATACTTCATTCTTTTTAAACTAATTAAGTTCATCTTGCATGGTTTGAATCCAAACATCTTCTTTTAATGCTTCTTTCACATTTTTTGGTTCAACTAAAGAAACATAACATGCAAACCTTACCTGGTTTCTTACCTTGCTTCGAGTTTTCATCATGCCATCTGGTGTTCCTATGATAGAGCTTGTTGGATGTGCCTTCTGAATCCATATGGGTGGATCTTTTCTATCATCATCATTCCGGATTGAATTTCTATTCAAATCTAAATTGTTTACTGTTACGTCAGATGTAACAGCAACTGTTTCCTCTTTCATAACAGAATCTTCTTTATTGTTGCTGTCTGAATCTGACTTTTTTGTATCATCAGTGAAGCTGGTTATGCTTTCTTCTTGTGAGTACTTTGCATAATCGTCCAGATCATCAAATACTACGTTTGCAGATTCCATGACTGTCTCAATTCTTAGATTGTAAACTCGAAATGCTTTGCTATTTTGAGCATATCCCACGAAGACTCCTTCATCACTTCTCGGGTCTAATTTTCCTAACTGCCCTCTGTCATTTAAGATGTAACACCTGCATCCAAAAACATGAAAATATTTCAAATTCGGTTTTCTCTCTTTTAAAATTTCATAAGGTGTCTGGTTAGTACCAGGTCTAAGAAAAACTCTATTTGAAATATAACAAGCAGTGCTTATTGCTTCAGCCCATAGCCTTTTAGTCAATTTCTTGCTATTGAGCATCACTCTAGTCATCTCTTGAAGAGTTCTATTCTTTCTTTCCACAATGCCATTCTGTTCAGGGGTTTTAGGAGCTAAAAACTCATGGTCAATGCCATGATATTTGTAGAAGTCAGCATAGCTAACATTCTCAAATTCTTTGTCATGATCGCTTCTTATTCTCACAATCCTGCAAATGTTCGTGTTTTGCTCATTTTCAAGCTTAACACAAAGATTCCTGAAAGCTTCAAAGGTGTCAGATTTTTCTTTAGTGAAATCAACCCAAGTATATCTAGAAAAATCATCCACACAAACAAATATTTATCTCTTACCTATAATACTTTCGATTTGCATAGGACCCATAAGATTCATATAAAGCAAATCAAGTATTTTGGATGTGCTAAGATGTGGATTTGACTTGTGTGAACTTCTAATTTGTTTTCCCATTTGACATGGTCCACAAATTCCATTAACTTTGTCATCAAGTTTAGGAACTCCTTTTACTGCACATAACTTGGTTAATTTAACCAAGTCTTTATAATTTAAGTGCCCTAATTTTTTATGCCACAATTCTAAATCCGAAATCCTAGCATGAAATGCAATTTCTACCAAATAACAATTATCCGAAGATCTATTACCTTCTAGAATGCATTTACCAAAATTATCTAAGACCATGCATTTGTTTTATGTGAAATTAACAGTATACATTTCATCACAAATCTGACTAATACTAATAAGATTAGCTTTCAAATCTTCAACCAGCAAGACATTTTGAAAATTGGGTAGGCCTTCGACATTCAAAGTGCCTTTACCAATGATCTTACTTTTTGCTCCATCTCCAAAAGTGACATTACCATCCTTGCAAGCTTTAAAGTCTGTTAGAAACTGTTTATTTTCAGTCATGTGCTTGGAACAACCGCTGTCAAAATACCATAAATCGTTAGATGCATGATTAAATGCGGTAAATGCAACATGACATACTGTTTTGTCTTTCTTAACCCACTGCAGTTATGGTTTTGGTAATAGTTTGAACTGTTTTGATCTCTTATGCAAAAGATTCAATAGTTTAAAGCATCTAGGCCTAATATGTCCTTTTTTATCACAAAAATAACAAGTAGGAATGAATTTCTTTACCTTTTCAGGACTAAATTTGAAAGAACTCAGAGGAGAGACAAATGTCTCACTGCTTTTGGAATCAGGGCTTGACTTTAAAGAGTTAAGTTCTGAATTCTTACCTAATGTTGAGGCTTTCACAAAAACTATTTTTAATGAAGATGCAACATTACCTTCTGTATACCCCAATCCATGTTTGTTGGAGTTATCTCTTCCAAGACTCAAGACCTGATCAAGTTTGGTTGCTCAAATTTTGAGTTGATCAACACACCTCTTGCTTTCAACCAGTTCTGTTGTGATTTTCTCAATATGTACTGTTTTGTCTGTCAAAACAGTCTCCAACTCTGAGATACGATTTTCAAAATAGGATTTTTCACATTCCAGCACCTCAATCTTCTTCTTCAAGATTTTGATTTCTTCCTTCTGATTCAGCCATTCACCATTAAGTGCGTTATATGTCTCTTGCAACTCTTCATAGTATTCTAGTCTATCTTCTTCATCAGAATGATCAACACTGGTTTTATAATTTTTTGTTATGTCAGACATAACAGCTTTCCCTTTATCCGCTGTAGATGTAGTAAATGCAACAAAGTTGCTCATGCAATCTTGATCTTCTGACTCTGATTCTGATTCATCACTCCAGGTTGCTGTCAATCCTTTGTTCTTCTTCTTGAGATTAACACATTCAGATTGAATATGCCCATAACCAGAACATTCATAACATTGAATCTGCCCTTTCTTTTCAGGTTATTTTGACTTCTTCTTGTCATTCTCCTTGCTGATCTTTCTGAATTTTTCATCACTTGAGTTTGATGGCTTTCCTTGATTCTTTTTCCTGAAATTTCTTTTCATGAACTTGACATAATTTCTTGTTAGAAAAGTAATCTGTTTAGAATCAGTTTCATCAAGGTCATCATTACTTTCATCATCAGATTTTTCAGTTTTTATATTGAATGCAATGCTTTTACCTTTTTGCTTCCTAGTACTCTGATTAATTTTAAAGTTTTGGAGAATGCCTATCAGTTCATCAACCTTCATCTCATCAGTGTTTTTAACTTCCTCAATGGCTGAAATTTTAGGTTGAAATTTATCTGGAATAGACCTAATTATCTTGCTAACAATTTCTGCATCAGTGAAAGTTTTGCCAAGCATGTATGCCGAATGTGTAATGTGACATATCTTAGAGTAAAACTCAGAAATTGACTCATTCTCATGCATCATCAGATTTTCAAATTGACAATTTAATCTCATCAATTTAGATCTTTTAACAGATACAGTACCTTCATGTTTTAACTCAAGTATGTCTCATACTTCTTTGGCCACTTTGCACCTTGAAATCTATCCAAAATTGTTTAAGTCTACTGCAGCAAAGATTGCGTTAAGAGCCTTTGAATCCTAGCTGGAACGTCAGTATTCTTCATCAATCTGTTCATCCTCTGATTTGGCTTCGGAATCAGCAAAAGCATTCACCTTCGTTGGTGGTATCCATCCTTTAAGTACACTAGTCCATGCCCTATCATCAAGAGATTTAATATACATCATCATTCTTGCCTTCCAATATGAATAATTACTATCATCAAGGATATGTGGTTGTGTTTCGGATCCTTCATTGCGAATAAACTCCATTCTTCTAGATCAGCCTGATCGTTTTCTTCACTTATCTATCAGTGAACCTGCTCTAATGCCAATTGAGATTTCTGGAAGTATGCAGTTATATAAAACAAAATAGTAAACTGTAAAGCAAATTGGCACCGGAGGATTTTTACGTGGTTCGGTTATACAACCTACATCCACGGACAGCTATAGAGCTGCAATTCACTAAGTTCTTGTTTGTACAATCTTTACGACCTTTTATAGCTGACTCACTCTCACACACTAACCTAATCTTTGTAAAACAAAATCTTCGCAAAGATCATAAACTCTAGTGACACTGCCCACTCTTTGTTGCAGATAACTTAATAGCACACTGTTAAGTTATACATAAACACTTAACCCGCAAGTTATCCCAAGTATCTACTAACTCACACAGACTCAATCAACAACTCATGTATGATTTTTACCACTCATACATGAATCAAAGACTCAAAGAATCAAATTAAAGAAACATCCCAAATTGCAGTGAAGCTCTTCTATCAATTGATGGAATGCCAAAATCAAAACTCTCTCATAATCAAATCAACTAACCAGTTAATCTCTCTTCAACGTGTTTTTCTGCCTGGTTATTACATTTTATATATATATATATATATATATATATATATATATATAGTGAGAGAGGCCTGGATGAAATCTCTTAGAAATCCTATAAAAGATCTAATCAAAATCATATTAGGATTAGGAGAAATAAAATAGGAAGTGATACAATCAAACTCCTAAGGAATTAGGATAAATAAATATTCTCCTATTCTAATTAGAATACAAGATACTATATCCTAAATTAAAGATATATTTATTGTAAATCAAATCCTTCCTAAAATATAATTCTAGAAAAAGTAAAATAATAATCAAAATAACATTCTTGTTTTATCACAAGTTGATCAAAATATAACATGTGCATGACACATGCATGTTGACACAAAAAAGATCTCGTCACCAACTTTTCGGTACAAGTGCTCGACATACACCACTCGACACTTGAAACTCGACACTCAACAAATTTGACACAACAAACTCGACATGTGACACAATCACGACACTCGACAAAATCTCAACACTGGATGAAATCAAAACTCGACAAAAACTTGACACTAAATGAAATCGAAACTCGACAAAAACTCGACACTAGATGAAATCGAAACTCGACAAATACACTTGACACCAATAAGCTCGACATAATCAACTCGACACATCTTGACAAAATCAACTCGACACAGCTCGACATATCTCGACACATCCCGACACCAACACATAGTAATAATACGAATGGGGGAGTGATTATTATCGTGAAACTTACAAGGTGAGGTGAGAGGATGTGATGTAAACCTAAAGAAGCATTGAAACTTTAGAACTTTAATTGTTTGATTCCGTTAATCGTGATCTTAATAGTCGATAGTGTTAACAAAATTTGAACAACCGATTGACAGGCATTATAACAATGTAAACAGCATCGTTAGATGTGTTATATCACTATCTGTCGTGATGATAATGGTTGCAGTCTAGAAGCCATTTTTTTTAGAAAATTAAATTAATAAATATTTAATATTTTTAATATTATAATTTTAAATATAAAAATAATTTATTTATTTTAATTATATAATTTAAATTTAACTTAAATTTTTAATTTTTTTATAAATTTTTTATATTTTAGTATTTTATATTAAAAATAGTCAATATCACCAAACGCACGACATATTTTAGTATTTTTCAATTTTTTAATTTTTAATTTCCTGAAAAATAAATAAATAGAAGATTTTTTATTTATAATATTATCTATTTAATTCATCATAATATATTTATCATGTTAAAGAAAATGTATAGTTGTAAAATAGGTAATTTTATTATTAATTATTATTATTGTTATTGTTATTATTATTGATATCTCAATTTAAATTTGTTACATATTTAATTTGCAAGGTGTATTCTATATTAAATATTGCATATTAATATTAAGGGTAAATATGTCATATTTAAATTAATTTGTCAACTTAAGACTTATTGAAAAAATTAAAGACAAACACATCATAAAGTGATACAAAAATAAGAGCTAATAAATGTTAAGTACCAATAAGTGTTAAAAAGTGTTTGGTGAAAAAATAAAAGGGCTTGAAGTCATTGTATCAAACTTAAAGGTTTAATACTAGTATTCTAAAAAGAAATCCCAAAATAGGATCTAAATATAAAATTATTAATAATGTCAAATGAATGATCAAATGAGATGATCAATGAGTAATATGTTAACTTTAAATTAATAACACTTCATTTGAGATAGAATTTTAGGATGTTTAGCATTACCTTTTTTTTTTTTTCAAGTTGGAGCACTATAAAATTTGCTTATTATGAACAAACTTTCAAATATAGGGCCATGTCTTTTAAAGAGTATTTACATATATTATGTATTTTTAACTTGTAACGAGTTTAATTATTTAAAAAAATACAACAAAGGTACATGTCAGTTTTCACAGTGTATGGATAATTAACACAAACATAACTGAAATAGTTAAGAATAACGGAACAGAAAGTTTTACGTTGTTTGGCTATCAACCAGTCTACATCCACGGGCACCAAGAGTTATAATCCACTATACTGTATGTGTTTACACTCGACTTAAGATTCTTTACAGGAGTAGCCACCTACTCGCTCACTAACCTAATCTATGTAAACTTGATCATCCTTGATCACATCCAAAGTCCTTCGTACACTCTTCTGATGTTACACTTTACAGACATGTCAGACTTAATTGCAATAGTTTAGTCATACATAGCCACGATAACTGTTATAAAATCATGTACTCACTCAACTCTCTTAAGCTTACATGACTCAATAACTCTCACAAATTAGATCTACGCATATACTCAACGCATATGAGTCATACACAATCTAAACTAACTCAATCATAAAGATTTTACAATAAAGATCATGAAAAACAAAGTCACTCAAGCGCTCTTCACGTTTCTATACATACGTCACTCTATCTGCACACTGTTAAGCCTAGAATGATTCCCTTTTATATAGCTTGCGTGAACAGCTATATTATTCATGTAATCAACCATCCAAATCATTATCAAAATCCTGCAAAACTAAAATAGGATGATTAGATAAACTATAGGAAAGCATATCACAATATCCTAATCTAAATAGGAAATTGTAATAAACTAAAATACTAAGTCAATTGGGATAAGTATCAAAATGATTCCAATTCTAAAAGCTTTCCAATAATTAAATCTTTTCCTAAAATAAATATCTCATAATGCATTAGGAAAAAGAATATCACGTATGTTTTTATCACAAGTTGACAAAAATAAATTTTAATCACATACATTGCACATGCATGAAACTTGCCCCGTGTCACATTAACAATAATAATCTCTCCCTTTGGCATCTTGTGATGAAAACATTCACATATTTCTGTGAACAAAATCCTACATGGTTAAGTGTAAGACGACTGAAAACAAAATGTAAACAATTAGTCAAAAGTCCAAAAAAACAAGAATATTCAACTTTCGGTCATAACGGCATAACTAAA
This sequence comes from Boswellia sacra, assembly GCA_013180625.2. Classification (NCBI taxonomy): domain Eukaryota; kingdom Viridiplantae; phylum Streptophyta; class Magnoliopsida; order Sapindales; family Burseraceae; genus Boswellia; species Boswellia sacra. The sequence goes on along the minus strand of SNVD02002464.1, from coordinate 82,113 downwards.
ATAACATAACCGAATTGTCCAGTATTTGCATAAAGAAAAAAAATATCAGTCACAAATTGTCATCAGCTTGCGATTTGCAAACTTGTCTGCAACAAACACAAATCAAAATATAAAAGCAACATGAAATCATTCACAATGTGAAATCAATCACTCATGGTCGGAATATAAAACACCAACATGAACTATCACTCCCCCTTAATCAAACATTAAACCTACAAAACATCATAATCATAAACTGCATAGCATAACAATTCAACCACAAATCATTTTTCTTCAAGTTTATCAACAAAAATTATGAAATCCTAAGCACAGAAACATAACATCCGTAAACTCTACTTCGCTTTGGTTTCATAACAAATACCAAAAATCAAGTTCCAAAACACAAAAAGATAAAGAAAATGTTCAGTTAAGTCTAGTTAAGTTAAATTTGGCAGACTTGTGCACAGGTAGCTTTAAGAGGCGCAATGTGCTTCTTTTGGCAGTAGTTTTGAATCGAGTACATGTTGGTTTTTGATAAGTATCAGCAGGAGTTGATGTGGTAGTTGGCTGAGCACTAGTTTTAGTAGAAGTAGCAATAGCAGCAACTGTCTCACAGATCTCTTTGGCTTGTCTCTTTGTTGTGGTTTCAGTCTTCTGTGAAATGTCTACCAAAGTTTCAACAGCTTGCTATGTGACATGGGATGGAGATGTAACATGAATTGAAGTAGGATATGGTGGGTTGGGAGTGTCTTCTACCATCTTTGAAAAAGACCCTTCAACAACTGGTTTGGATTGCTTTTTACTCCCCTTCTTATCCTTCATCTTCCTTTTCTTCATTGATGTTTCACTACTGGATCTACACTCAAGGTTCTCTTCAAGACTTTACAGCGTGGCTTTGATAGCTTGATTTTCCTACACAAGGTCAGTTAAAGAAGAAGTGATTAGAGCAAGCTGTTCTGTGATGGATGTCATCTGATCTGGTCTAGGGTTTCTTCTTTGTCTTGGCCATCTCCAAGGTATTTCCTCCCCCTCATGAGCATTTTTAATCCTTGTCATGTAACCTTTTTTGATGGCTGCCAGAATTTCTTTGGTAATCTCACCATCCTCCAATCCATTCTCATTTTGTATTAACAAAGCATGAATAAAATAAGGTAAAACCAATGGCTTTTGATGAGATTGATAAGTTGCAATCTGAACAATATAATCATACATCAACAATCCAATATTAATAGAGCGATTTGTGCCAACACAGTAAAGAAAATTGGCTCTATCCTCTCTAACTTTATTTTGGTGGGTGGATGGGAACCAATTGAAATGAGTGATCTTATGAAACAGTCGATATTTCAGAATCAAATGTTTTTTATCAATGCCATCATGTGGATCCCAACGAACCTTTCTACTCCTAGTCAGCACATATGTGACCTCACTCATATTCAACTCGTTGCCAACAATATGTTGAATGCCAATAGGAATTCATAAAACTGGTTCATGACATTCGAAGAAAATCTAATCAACTTGCCTCTACGATAAACCTTATGATAATAATAACTCCTAGGATCATCAATGCAAGGCGAAATATTGGCATAAAATTCTTGAACAAGAGATTTGATAGTACGAGTTAATTTTGTTACCATCCTGATCCAATGTCTGGATTTAAGTATCTTTTTGAGCTGATAGTCATCAAAGTCATCGACTTTGATAGGCCTCTCCACATGAATCTCTCTTTTTGAGGTGTATCGTCTAAACCTTGTTTCATTCTCTCGCTTCAAGAACTTATGACTACGAGGATTGGCACGATCTTGTACCTCATTAACATGACATCGTCATCTTCACTCATAGTTGGGTTAATTGGAACTGTTGGAGTTGAAGTCAAATCTGGTTCTCCAGTAGATGATTGCTTTGGTTCTATCACAGTCGACTGCTCTGGTTCGACTTCTAGGTTAGCATGTTGCTCTTGCTAAATCGTTGCTCTTTCTGGTTTGATTCCTTTTCAGTCAAAGAGTCAAATGATGAAGAAGAGCTAGTGGTTTCGGGTTCAGTTGAAGAAGATGGAGTTGTAGCTTTGTATTTGGCCATGATTGAAGAGAAGAAGAAGAAGAAGAAGATATGTTATGATTTAGGGTTAATGAAGTGATAAAATAAGTATGGAGTTTATATAATTAGGAGTTAATAACCAAGTGTGATATAACTAGCACAAAATTCTAATACAATCTGAATATCAAAAATTCAAATTTGAATAAAATTCATTTTCCAAAAGGATTAAATTCCACGAAAGAGAAAAAGTCTTGATATTTATCACATTAATTATGATAGTTTCCAAAAATAATTTTTGAAAATCTTCATTAAATAAAGCAATTTCACTACAACAAAAAAGGTTTTTTGTGTCGGCCGAAAACTGACACATATCAAAATACTTGTCGGTTTTTGTGCGACATAAATGACCCTGACACGTATTCTATACGTGTCACTTGGTCAAACCGACACAAGCATATGTGTCGTTCAAAAATAGACATGTATTAACAAATATGTGTCACATAGTAACGGATTTTATCAAATATGTGTCAATGATTACATGACACATATTTTGTGTCCGTCAAAAAACAATATACTAGTGTCATTCCATATCGACACATATTATGTGTCAGTCAAGGAACGACATTCGCTTGTCAAGGTATGACTGACACAAATGGACTCCTGAACATATGTGTCATTCTCTGACCGACACATAATTCTTGACTAAGTGACACATATTCCATATTTTCGTCTACCTTTATGTGTCGGTTTTTGGCCGACACTTATATTTAAAAATATTTAATACGTGTCATTCACTGGCCGATATATACTTCGTTCACTAAGTGACACATATTCCATTTTTTCGTGAACCTTTATGTGTCAGTTTTTGGCCGACACGTATATTTTAAAAATATATAATACGTGTCAGGATGGGCTCATCCTGACACGTATTATATATTTTTTTATTTAAAAAGTACATAAAACTCATGAATAAGCATACAAGAAACCAAATAAGCAATAATACATAAAACTCAACAGAGCAATAATAGACAAAGGAATCAACTAGGATTTGTAGTCAAAGTATATAAAATGGCATATGTGGTAATGCATTTATCAGTGCTATATGGCTTTGGACAGTATAAGTGGCAACTCATTAACCAGAACAAAAACAGAAAAATAGAAACACAGACATTAAAACCAAGTTAGATCTGTAACTGCAAAACACCCTAACTTGAGGATCTACCTCACACTCTATCAAACAGAAAAGGTCCGTACTTAAACAATAAAAGACCAAGAACTAACCCATTGTCAAAATGGCCATACATCCTTTGCAGCATCAATGCTTTTGCAGACAAAAGTTGAACCAAAAACATATTCCATAGCACCCTGCAAGGTGAATCAACTTTCAGACAGACAAAAAACAGGTGGAAGACAGAATATGAACTACTAGTATTTACATTCTGACAATCCAAAATCTAAACGCAAAAGCTATTATGGTTCAACTCATCCATTTATCACCACACAATGAAACAACAATAATTTCCACAGTAAGCTTTAAAGTTCTAGACCTCAATTGTTAAATGTTAAGGCAGGAAACAAAAAGCTTTGCAGGTCTTGCTACAAAAAAGACCAAAATAACCCAAAAAATAGAACCATATCTTCAGCAGTAGATATCATGAAGCATGAGGTGATTGGGTTTAAAAAGATAAACAAGTATAAGGAAGCATACCTTCAATTCACCATCATAACCAACCAGAGAAAGTGCAAGTTCTACATTTTCCTTGCCAACCTGCATAAGCAAGGGTAAAATTCATGCATGGAAGGTAGAAAAGGATTTGTAACTCTCAACCATGGGAAAGGTCAAAGCATTGACTAACCACTCTACTGCTGAACTCTAGGTCCTGAAAATATGACATTGTTAATGAATGAATTTAACCAAAAAGAAAAATTCCATCTATCTACTTGGCAAATGTAAAACAACAAGAGAAAATTATACCTTCTGTAAAGCTTCCATCTGCCCCTCTTTATACAGAAGAGACTCCATAGCCAGTTTAACATTTTCCACATCTTTTCTTTTAGCATTCATTTCATTCTCCATAGCAAGAGCTTCTCCACATTTTGACATTAACTGATTTTTTTTCTCTCCAAGTTCCTTCTCATAATGGCTTATTTTAGTTTTCAGTTGTCTTAGTTCTGTTTCAGCACTACCAACAGCAACCTTGGCATCACCTAGCTGGTCTTCAAGGCATTTGTCCTCATTTCCGTTGCTCTTGCCAACTAGTACACCCTACACCAAGAGCAGTTACAACGGCTTTCTTTATTCAACTTGGTTCTCTGACAAATGACAGCAATAACAAAGTCAATGGGCTAAAACAAACAAAGCCAACATGTATAAGGACTCCTTACCTGGTATTCATTTTCATTATCTTCCAAACTCTTAGAAAGTTCCTCAACTCTCTTTTTGAGATTAGCTGCTCCTTCTTCAGACTTTCTGACAGCAGAGGCCTTCTCTTCTACAGATTGCTTCAGCTCTTCAATATTGTGAATAATCTAGCAATAGTAAGATCCATAGTCAAATGTGGAATCAGCAAATGGAAAAAAAGAGAGAGAAGATGCAAAGAGAATAGAAGACTTCAATAAATAATGCAGCAAGTAACTAACATTCAAAAGTACATGACAAGAAGTAAGAGTTTGAGAATATAAGCACCTTTTCAGCATTCTCTTTTCAGTAAGAGTTTGAGAATATAAGCACCTTTTCTTCATACTTTAAGAGCTAATGTGAGAGCATCAGCACAAACAATATCCGATTTCATATGTGAGTTTAAACCTAGCATCACAATCCACCAACTTTTGCTCAGATAGCGAGATCAGGTCACCTGTTGCTATCTTGTTTATACCTTCCACGGCCGCACTTGTTGAGAATGCCTAGCAACTCCCTTCATTTTAAATAGATACAGTCAATATCATATCATAATGCAACTGCTATACGTAATCCATATTTAGATAATATCAATATCATCGTATCCTAATGCAATTGCTCCACATAATTCACATACACGTTTCTTTAATAACTTTTATGAAAATCATTAAACAATAATAAAAGGAATCATAGATCATTGAATTAGGAGTATTTAATAACTTCTAAATAGTCAGGATGCTATTGTTGAAGAGGCAGAAACACAGATTCAGTCTTTGAGAAAGGAAGTAGCAAAGTTGGAGGAAACCTGTGCTGAACTTGGAAGAAAGCTCTCTGAGTAGGAGCAACGTGCTTGTGCCATGGAACAAAAAGCTTGAAGATATTGAAGAGAATGATCTTTTGAAAACAAGGGAGAAACTAACTGAGCTAAAAACTGGTGTATCCACACTTTAGTCTTCCATGGGCTTGTATATGGAACATGATAGAAGCCTAAAAGATATAAGGTTCAAAGTAATTGAACATCTTTTGATACCACCGGGGAAGGACTAGTAAGCTAAGTTCTTGCTTTCTAATAGTAGCTTAGTCGTTCTTGAAAACTCACTTTTTTTCATATTTAAGGTCTTTGAAGGATATGTGGTTTAGTAATTACTATATATGGACATTGTTGCAGTCGGATGCTGAGACAAACAAAGATGGTGTAGAAGTCCATCTTGTTCAGTACATGACAACCGATAATTTCAAATGCTCTTCCAAAGCAAGAAAGAATTACAATTCAAATGACCAGAAATAGATGGAATCGAGAAAAGCCTGTAAGGATGTGGATGAAAAGGATGTTACCATTGTATTTCTCAAGAAGGAAATAGAATCTGCCCCTGAAAGCTTAAAAGAGGTTAAAGTTGAGATGGCTAGACTACATGAAGAGAAAGAAAAGATGTTGATGTCTGAGAAAGAGAATGAGAAAAGCATGAAATGTCTCACAACTCAGGTGCTTACCCTTCAAACAGCTATGACTAACTTCGAGAAGCAATTAGAACTCAAGATAGAAGCTGTCCATCATAAGCTCCAGGCATTTGAACAAATTGTTCAAGAAGCTGGATCTCAGTGGTACCAAACAAAAGAGGTAATATATTTGAATTTCTATACTGATAGGCTATCTTAAGAAACAGTACATGTTATGCTTGCAAGCAACTCACTCATTAATTCACGGAAACTTTCCTTTTAAAGAATAAAGGTCAATCTGATTTAGTAATCATTGTGAATTTACTGGTTGTTCCAATTCTTTTCCCCCTGTTATACAGCAGAAATTTTTTTCCCCATTGTTAAGACTTCTATATCTATTTAAGCACCTAATAAATGTATCAAATGTTTCATACTCTTGTGCAAATTCTTGAACTTGAAGTTGGTGATGCAAAGATAGTTGCAGCTCAAAAAGCTACAGAGGCCACTTGTATTTTTGCTAAATTTGAAGAGGCTCAAGATACAATGAGGGAAGCAGATATTATGATCAATGGGCTAATGATAGCTAATGAGTCAAAAAAGGCTGAAAAAAGCAGAAGTCACACTGAACAACGAGAAAGATTTACTAATTAGTGGGGTTCATAATTTGCAGTCCATCAATGATCAGAAGGACCAGCAATTTGAAAACTTGAAAAACAGTTTGGCTCAAACCTGATAGAAATAAGGGATCTAGTTGTGGAGTTAGAGCATATTGTTGCCAACGTGCAGAATACTTCTAGGGAAAAGTTACACCTCTGTCACATGGGAATTTTATTGGAAACAATGACAGGGCTAAATGCTGAAAATGGCTTACTTCAACATGGCCTCAGTGAATCAAACTCTGTTATTGCTGATTTGAGAGAGCACAATCTTAAGTCAAGAAGAGAGCTTGAAATGTGTAGAGCTCTTAAGGGGAAACTACTGGCTGAATTTAAGAGAAATTTTGATCAAATCTCCAGGAAAGAAGACGAAGCTGGCGAGCTTAGTGGCAAGTTAATCACTTTCGAGAAAAAGATATCGGATTTACAGCTTCAGGAGGAGATTATGTTTCAAGGATCTAACTATATTGGATCTCAGCTTGCTCTTCTAATGAAGGAGTTGGACATGAGAAACACAAAGATTGAGGCGTCCTTATTGAATCAGGAGAAACTGCTACATGATAAAGAGGAGGTTTTCAAATCTGAGGTCAAGTTCCTCATCTTAGATTTGTGCTCACAAGACTTTGAGTCACTTGTTTTGGCATCAAATTTAAAAGACATATCTCTCCAAAAAATTGAAGCACAGAGAAAAAATATTATTTGTTATTCTACCATTGATAACATGAAGAAAGAAATGATCTTTTCCAAGGTAGATGCAGAGTTAAAGGAAGTTGCTAAAGCAACTTGAGGAAGTTGAGGTTGCCATTCTACAAAATGAACTTGAGGAAGTGTAGAATGATAGGCATGACATGCAGTCAAAGCTGAAGCAAAATAGTTTGAGGATTACACAGTTGGATAAAGTAAAGAAGGCTCTTGAACAAGATGTAGAGTTGCTAAAGGAGGCTACTTGTTCAAACAATTTGTTAAAAAGTGAACTTGGTGAAGTTAAGGAAACTAAGGTGAGTTTGCTAAACCAGGTTCAAGCACTTGAAGCTGAATGTGACATACTAAAAAAGGACATCAAGATAAAGCAGATAGAATTGGAATTTTCTTCCAGCTCAATCTCTTTCCTTGATCAATGAGACCAAAAGCTACAAATGGATATTTGCTTGCTGGAAAACTCATTATGCAATCTTGAAAGTGAATTCCAATTCAATCTAAAAACAATTCCAATCACACCAACTCCAAAACCCACAATGAAATCAATTCACTTTCACATAGCACAACAATTGAGTAACTAAAATTCATTTAAAAAAATAAAAAATATAAAACTTACAGTGCTGCCACATGTTGCTAGCCAAATACTCAGCCTTCCTCGTTGCTTCTCCATATTTCTTCTCTTGCCGGCAAAGCACGTCATATCATTTGACATTCTACGCCTACAGGGACCAGTTAATGCATTGGTCACAGCCAATGAACTAGTTAACAAATCTGCTCTTGATTATGAACTACAAAGAAAATTAAAATTGCACTAAGATTTAATTATAATTTTTTTTATTACAACATAATCAAATATCAGTCAGTCAAGGGTGGAGCCTTTAACTTCGTTAATGGAAAATTAAAGCATAATTAACATTAAATTATACATGTATAGTAAAGCCAACAATCTATGCTCGATATACAAGTTCTATATAGTCCTTGTTTTTGAAACAGTAATTGGAAAAAAAAACACTAAAAGTAAATCTGGTCAATACTTTTGAAAAACAATACTGTAAACAATTTTGTATCCAGCATGGTTGCCTGACCACCTTCCACTAGAATGTTCCACTTCCACGCAATGGATTCATTCATGAAATGCACAATATCTGTAATGAAAGGTTCCAACCTCTCTGCAAATCTCTTGTATCTTTCAACTTCTTCCCTGAGCATGTCCGGGCCATAGTTAAAACCAGGGAATCTTGAAGCTACATCTGATAATAAAATATCAAGCTTTTGAGTGAAAATATCCATGTGCCTCAGGTCACTTACTCTAATGCCGTTGCAGATCACCTTGCTCGAGTAAGCAGGCCCTATTCCTCTCCTAGTTGTGCCAATAAATGATAGCAAAAACCCTTAATTTTTTGAACAAGGACACTATAGGGTAAACAAGACCAAAAAGGTATTTGAGGTAATGAGGGATATATAAAAATAAGGTGGTAATCTAAGGGTACCGCGTCATGTTCCTCCACTTGTCCTTCAAATCAACCTGAGAATAATGAATTCCGACACCAATAACAACAACAACAATAATAAAGCAAAGTGACAAAGAGATTGAAGATGGGTATACAGAAAAATGACTTCAGTTCTCTCTACAAATGTTTGAGGGTTCGATTTGAGGATGATCTTCCAGTTTCCCATACCAAACCTTCACCAGAAAGAAAAGAATCAGAGTTCAAAAGAGCATTAGCTGGTCAAATATAATAAGTCCTGTAACTTGCACAAGAGCTGAAGCAATAATCAGTCAAATGGAATCCTAGTCCTTGTATAATTTTAAAGCCAAAACCCTCTTTGAGTTTTTGATATACGGGCATCAATATAATTCAATAGTAATTGATCACAACCCCTAACAAAAACCCCACCTCCACCTCACCAATTTATTTATTGAAAAATACACACATAGAAACACACAAATATAAAAACATATAGAGAGTAAAAGAGGATGTGGAAACACACTTAGAGATGCAACGCTTTAAATAGAAATGAACAAACCCAGATGAACACGAAATCCAGATATTTCAATCTTTGCCTTAACAGAAAAACATACTCTTGCATGCCGTTCTTTAAAACGTCTTCTTCCTCTAGGCTCCACTTTTTCTTTTTTCTCCTTTTAGAAAATTTGGTGATTTCATGCTTTTTCAATGGAGAAACAGTCATCCTCTTTGGGCTAGGCAAGTGATATCTGTCTGAACGATTGGATGGTCCTCCCGATGAGTCATCAATCGAATCATCCCACTATAAAGAAGTTTACCAATGTAAGACATGTTAGCCCTAAGGCTACATGATAATTTTGATGATAACAATACACATTGATTAATTGAGATTTACTAACATATTTATTTATGTGCAAGACTAAGATCATTGAAATAATTATAAAATCAAGAAGAGCCTTATTAAAATGAAGTGTTGAAGCTAAGGACAAGACTACATGTTAAAGGCACCAAAGTTTAAGAATAAGGTTTGATTCAAGAAATGTGACACATGAGCAATGTTTAATCAATTGGACATATATTTCTCTACAAATGTCCAAATGACATGATTCTTGAGCCTTTGGAAAGCCTGCTCAATTTATAACATTTTATATGTTTTAAAGAAATTCAAATTTCAAGTGTAAGGTCGTCCAAATCATCATGCAAGTTGAAAGACAAATAGAAGCAGCTGACATGAGCACCGAATACTCTTTTGGACATATCTTGAGCTACAAATATCTAAATCACTTGATTCTTATGGCATTGGAAAGCTGACTTAATGAGGCATATTTAATATTTTGAATAAATTCGAATTTCAAATGGAATGCTGACATAATTGACATGCAAGTCGGTGGCCTGACACAAGGAAGAAAAATCAACTCACATGAGCACTGAATGGTGTTTTGGCCATATCTTAAGATAGAGATATCAAAATTCTTTGATTCATAATGTTTTGGAAAGCTTATTCAAATATGCAGATCTTTTATGTTTTGAAGAAATTCAAATTTCAAACAAAATGCTGACAGAATTATCATTCAATTCGGTGGACTGACACAAGAAAGAAAAATCAAGTCACATGAGCACCGAATGGTGTTTTGGCCATATCTTGAGCTACAGATATTCAAATGACTTGATTCTTGATGCGTTGGAAATCTTATTCAAATGTGTAGATCTTTTATGTTTTGCATATTTTCAAATTTCAAACGAAACATTAACAAAAATGGTATACAAAATTACGGTTTTTATGGTGGACAGAAAATTTGGAGATGGTGTCTTCACTTAATTAAGTTCATCTCATTTGCCTATAAAAGGAGCCCTTCTCCCATGCATTCAGAAAGAGCAAGAGAACATCTATCAAGCAAAAAACAAGAGAAATATCAAGTCTAGAGAGCTTTTATATTCTTTATCTACTCTTTGAAGAGAGTTGTACTATTGTTGTAAAAATTATCCTTGTTCTTGTATTGTGGTGAGAGTGAGATCTTCTTATAAAGGATAAAAAATTATCCTTGAGAGAACTCTTGGTGTGGTGTTATCAAGGGTTGAAGGAAGTTGCCTTGGTGAGGTTGTTCATCAAGAAGAACTCTTGGTGTAGTGTTATCAAGAGTTGAAGGAAGTTGCCTTGGTGAGGTTGTTCATCAAGAAGAACTCTTAGTGTGGTGTTATCAAGGGTTAAAGGAAAAAGTCTTGGTGAGGTTGTTCATCAAGCAAGTTGTAAAGATTTTTATAGCTTAGTGGAAAGCTTAGCTCGTGGAGCTAGAAGCCCGTGGACGTAGGCAAAGTTTACCAAACCACGTAAATTGAGTTTGCACTATCTCTATCCCTATCCTTTTTATGTTTACTTGCACTTGTGATTGTTTATTATTGCTATTCTCTTGATTGCATCTTAGACAACTTCTATTTACATCTTCTTCACCTTTATTCTCGAAGAAAGAGTAAACTAATTTTGATCTTTCAAGAAAAGTTTTCTAAATCCGTTTTGACAAATAAAAACCCAATTCACCCCCTCTCTTGGGTTGCCGTACCTGGGTCAACAAGTGGTATCAGAGCAAGGTTGCTCAATTTTTTAAATCTTAATCGATTTTTTAGCTATGGCAACTTTTAATTCAACTTCATATGTTGAGGGACTTTCTATCTCTAGACCTCCATTTTTTAATGGAAGTGATTACTCTTATTGGAAAACTAAAATGAGTATTTTCTTGAAATCTTTTGATTATGATTTGTGGTCTATTGTTTTGGAAGGACCTTTTGTTCCTACCAAAATTGAAAATGGGGAATGCATGCTTAAAGAACCTGACACATCCGAAAAAGGATTGTCTCCCAAGTATAGGAGTGTCGAAGTAATAAAACCCGGTGAGACCGGGGTCGATCCACGAGGAAGAGAATTTAAGCGTTACAAATTATAAGCTAAATAAATGTGATATGGATGATTCAAAGAGGTGACATGATAATATCAACAAGTATATAAGATGGTAGGTGGTATTACCGACCATTCCAATATAAAACAAAAAGCAAGAGGAGGTAAAACCATCCATGGAAATAGGTGGTATAACCAACCATAGTAAATTAAAGAACAATTTCATTAGGTGGTAGAACCTACCATAGTAAATAAAATAAAAAGTTCATAAACAATAGAATAATTAAAATACAAGAGGAATTAACACAATAACAATGAAGGCAAAGGTTAGGGGATCCACCCTTGATATTTCAAATAAGGATAATTAACCCATTTTAGTTATATGAATTATATTTGTTTCATTACCAATATTTATACCACTTCTTGTAAATTGGTTCAAGCATCCAATGTGCCAATCATCATATGTCTACAACAAATCAAGGTTCCTAACTAGATTTGTGTCAGTAAGGAAGAACCATACATCATCTAGAAAGGATCCAAGCATTTGATGTGCCAAGGATTGTCAACAATGGATCAAGACCTTCACTTTACGAGTGGTGTCAAGTTTGATTAAGAAATTAAATATAAATCATATTGAATAAACATTATAAGATTAAGATTATTAAGCACATATTAAGGGTTAGAGAATCCTTATTCTCATATCAAGGGTTTCACCCTTTCACCTTAGCAAAAGAGAAATTAGAAGAACATTATAATATAAAGAAAATAAAATGCAAGAAAAAGGAAATTCATTAATAACATAAACACACAAAACACAATACAAGATCCTAGCCAAAGCCAAAATTTTCCAGCCAAGGCCAAGATGTCCTAATGGGTCACAAGGCACCTCTATTTATAGATACATCCAGGGGCAAACTTGTCAAATTACAAGGGCATAATTGTCAAATTTAGTTGTAAATATCTTTGACAATTGGGATCATTAGGCACCGACTTTGACCATCAATTTTGACATCGAAATGTTGTGAATTTTAATCACATGTTTTCATGAAAGTTGTAGATATTTCTCTCAGCTTTCTAGAACATATTGATTTGCACAATTTGGATACGTATTTTGAGAGATACTGTCCAAATACTGAGGCTTGGTCAGACTGAGTCGAGACTATAGATGGGTTCACTTCAAGCCCAATTTTGGTCCACTAAGAGCCCGAATTTGATGATACTTGTGAAATGCAATCTTGTAGACAATTGAATCAGCTTTCAAAACATTAAGAATTGCACCATTCTGATCTATAAATAGAGAGTTATGCCCATTTTACCGAACCTGTAACAAAACCAAAATTAAGAGGAATTAATTCCAAAGATGCAAATGCTACAAATATGCTTAAGTTGAGGAATTTAATGACACTATTAATGCAATATGATGAACTAAATTCTTATTAAACATGCATATTTAAGTGTTCATCAGAACCTAAAGAGTTTAGTGAAGATGATAAAAAGAAATTGAGTTTGAATGCTAAAGCTATGAATGTGCTGTATTGTGCTCTAGATAAAAATGAGTTTAATAGAATATCTACTTGTTCTACGGCACAAGAAATATGGCACACACTTGAAGTAACTCATGAAGGAACTAGTCAAGTTAAAGAATCCAAAATTAGTATGCTAGTTCATAGTTATGAGCTTTTTAAGATGAAATCGGATGAATCAATTTCTGAAATGTTTACTAGATTTACGGATATTATTAATAGTTTGAAATCGCTTGGTAAATCTTATTCTGATGTTGAAATGGTGATAAAGATTCTTAGATGTCTACCAAAATCTTGAGAGCCAAAGGTGACGGTAATTCAAGAAGCAATGGACCTCACCAAACTACCATTAGAAGAACTTATAGGTTCTCTCATAACTCATGAAATCACCTTGAAGGAGAATGAAGAGATTGCAAAGTGGCAAACATGTGCTTCATGGCTTTAAGAGAAAATGAGATAAGTATTCTAAACCATAATCCTAAGCTTTCATATGATGAATTACTTGAAGCATTCCAAAATTTACATGTGCAAGTTGATAAACAAAATTCAAAAATCAATGCTTTTAAAAAGAAGTCAAAAATCATGTTATCTCAATTAGAAGAGTTGGTGGAAATAAATGAAGCTTTAGAAAATGAAAATGAAATTTTAAAGCAAAAAGATTTTGAAAGTTTGGAAAGTCAAATACATTTTTTAAAAACTAAAAATGAGATTTTAAAACAAAAGGATTTTGATAAATTAGAGAAAGAAAATGTTATTTTGAAAAAGGAAAATAATGACTTAAGAAATATTGTTGATAGTTTTACAAAAAGCACAAAAAATTTGAATTCTATGTTACAAAACCAAAGGTGTGTTTTTGATAAAAGAGGGTTAGGATATAAAAGTCATAAAAATCAAAAGTATTTTAAAAACTATTTTGTTTATGCATTTTCTAGGAATAATCATAATCATTCATGTAATTATTATGGAAGAAAAGGACACAAAATGCATTCTTGTTACATTAAGAGAAATCCTAATTTGAAACAAATATGGATTCCAAAAAGGACCATAACTAACCCCCAAGGACCCAAGAACATTTGGGTACCAAAAAGTCGCTCTTTTAATATTAATTGTAGAGACAAAGGAGTGGCAAACACAAGTGGTATTTAGATAGTGGATGCTCAAGGCATATGACCGGAGATGTCTCCAAGTTCTCAAGATTAATCATGAAGAGAGGACGACATGTGACCTTCGGTGATAATGCCAAAGGAAGGGTAATCGAACATGGTATTATTGGTAACCCTTCTTCACCTATTATTAAAAATGTTTTACTTGTTAATGGTTTGAAACATGATTTGATTAGCACTAGTTAATTGTGTGATAAGGGATATTTTGTTATTTTTGAACCTAATAGATGTGTCATTAAGGATGTTAGTAACAATAAGATATTATTTATTGGTAATAGATGTGGTGATATTTATACAATTGATATTTATGATCATGTGAAAAATTGTTTCATTGTTAATCATGATGCTTGGTTATGGCATAGAAGATTAGGTCATACTAGCATGGACACAATTTCAAAAATTTCTAAAAATGATTTAGTTGATGGTTTTCCAAGAATAAAATTTGAAAAGGATAAGATTTGTGATGCTTGTCAATTTAGAAAACAAGTAAGAACTTTTCTTTTTTTAAACAAAAGAAATTTATTTCAACAAATAAACCTCTACAATTACTTCATTTGGATTTATTTGGACCATCAAGAACTCAAAGCCTTGGTGGAAAGTATTATATTTTTGTTATTGTGGATGATTATTCAAGATTCACTTGGGTGTTATTCTTGAAAACTAAAAATGAGGCCACACAACCTTTTTCAAAATTTACAAAAAGAATCCAAAATCACAAAGGGTATTTTATTGTGTCCATTATGAGTGATCATGGTGGTGAAGTAGACAATGTTGCATTCGTAAATCTTTGTGATAAAAATGGTTTTGAACATATATAATTTTTTCGCACCTAAAACTCCACAACAAAATGGTGTTGTTGAGAGGAAAAATAGGACTATCCAAGAAATGGCTAGGACCATGTTACTTGAAAATAATTTGTCAAAATATTTTTAGGTCGAAGCCGTTAATACCGCATGCTTTATAATCAATAGAGCCAATTTTAGAGCTTTAATAAAGAAAACTCCTTATGAACTTTGGAAAGGAAGAAAACCCAACATTGGATTTCTTAAAGTTTTTGGATGTAAATGTTTTATTTTAAACACCAAGGATAACCTTGAAAAATTTGATGCAAAAGTCGATGTTGGAATTTTTGTTGGCTACTCCAACCATAGTAAGGCATATAGAGTTTTTAACAAAAAGACTCTTACTATTGAAGATTTTATGCATGTTGAATTTGATGAAACTAATGTGATTTCTTCAAAGAATTTAGATGATGATATTGTTGAGGTAGAAAGGCAAATGAAGGAATTAAGGCTTGATGAAAAGAGCCAAATGAATTACAACTTCAACAAGAAAAGCTTGAGGAAGTAATTGATTCTTCACAAGAATTACCAAAGGAATGGAGGTACGCAAAAGCTTAACCTAAAGATCTCATTATTGGTGAACCATCACAAGGTATGAGAACTAGATCTTCTTTTAGGAACTTTTGTAATCATTTTTCATTTGTCTTTCAATTTGAACCAAAATCTTTCAAAGAAGCCGAAAATGACGAAAGTTGGATTTTGGCTATGCAAGAAGAATTAAACCAATTTGAGAGAAATCAAGTTTGGGAATTAGTCCCTAGACCCAAATATGACCAAACGCCTTAGTCAAGATAGATTTTACATAATTAGAAGAGAATTAGGCATGTTGGATATGTCTTAATTTTTCTTTTATATGATATTCTTTGAATGGTAGCATATGTTAAGGGGGAGAATATATTTAGGGGGAGTAGTTAATTTGATTACATCTTTTTGATGATAAAAAAAGGGGGAGAAATGGTTGGATTGCTTATATTCATAACAAGTGCCATCTTTTTATTTATTCTTGATTTTATTTTCATTCTTGATTTTAGATCTTATTTTAAAGCAATCAATGGTTTGTCATCATAAAAAAGGGAGAAATTGTTAGCCCTAAGGCTACATGATAATTTTGATAATAACAATATACATTGATTAATTGAGATTTACTAACATGTTTATTTATGTGCAAGACTAAGATCATTGAAATAATTATAAAATCAAGAAGAGGCTTATTAAAATGAAGTGTTAAAGCTAAGGAGAAGACTACATGTTAAGGCACCAAAGTTTAAGAACAAGGTTTGATTCAAGAAATGTGACACATGAGTAATGTTCAATCAATTGGTCATATATTTCTCTACAAATGTCCAAATGATGTGATTCTTAAGCATTTGGAGAGCTTACTCAATTTATAACATTTTATATGTTTTAAAGAAATTCAAATTTCAAGTGTAAGGTCGTCCAAATCATCATGCAATTTGAAAGATAAATAGAAGTAGCTGACATGAGCACTGAATCCTCTTTTAGACATATCTTGAGCTACAAATATCCAAATCATTTGATTCTTATGAAATTGGAAAGTGACTTAATAAGGCACATTTAATATGTTTTGAATAAATTCAAATTTCAAATGGAAGGCTGACATAATTGACATGCAAGTCGGTGGACTGACACAAGGAAGAAAAATCAACTCACATGAGCACTGAATGGTGTTTTGGCCATATCTTAAGATAGAGATATCGAAATTCTTTAATTCATAATGTTTTGGAAAGCTTATTCAAATATACAAATTTTTATGCTTTGAATAAATTCAAATTTCAAGCATAATGCTGACAGAATTATCATTCAATTCAGTGGACTGACACAAGAAAGAAAAATCAAGTCACATGAGCACTGAATGGTGTTTTGGCCATATCTTGAGTTACAGATATCTAAATGACTTGATTCTTGATGCATTGAAAAGATTATTCAAATGTGCAGATCTTTTATGTTTTGCAGATTTTCAAATTTCAAACGAAATATTGACAAAAATGGTAGAAAAGATTATAGTTTTTATGGTGGGTAGAAAATTTGGAGATGGTGTCTTCACTTGATTAAGTTCATTTCATTTGCCTATAAAAGGAGCCCTTCTCCCATGCATTCAGAAAGAGCAAGAGAAGCATCTATCAAGCAAAAAACAAGAGAAATATCAAGTCTAGAGAGCTTTTATATTCTTTATCTACTCTTTGAAGAGAGTTGTACTTTTATTGTAAAAATTATCCTTGTTCTTGTATTGTGGTGAGTATGATCTTCCTATAAAGGATAAAAAGTTATTCTTGAGAGAACTCTTAGGGTGTTGTTATCAAGAGTTGAAGAAAGTTGCCTTGGTGAGGTTGTTCATCAAGAAGAACTCTTGGTGTGGTGTTATCAGGGGTTGAAGATCATCAAGAAGAACTCTTGGTGTGGTGTTATCAAGGGTTGAAGGTCATCAAGAAGAACTCTTGGTGTGGTGTTATCAAGGGTTGTAGGAAGTTGCCTTGGTGAGGTTGTCATCAAGAAGAACTCTTGGTGTGGTGTTATCAAGAGTTGAAGAAAGTTGCCTTGGTGAGGTTGTTCATCAAGAAAAACTCTTGGTGTGGTGTTATCAAGGGTTGAAGAAAAAAGTTTTCGTGAGGTTGTTCATCAAGCAAGTTGTAAAGATTTTTACAGCTTAGTGGAAAGCTTAGCTCGTGGAGCTAGGAGCCCGTGGACGTAGGCAAGGTTTGCCGAACCACGTAAATTGAGTTTGCACTCTCTCTATCCCTATCCTTTTTATGTTTACTTGCACTTGTGATTGTTTATTATTGCTATTCTCTTGATTGCATCTTAGACAACTTCTATTTACATCTTCTTCACCTTTATTCTTAAAGAAAGAGTAAACTAATTTTGATCTTTCAAGAAAAGTTTTCTAAATCCGTTTTGACAAATAAAAACCCAATTCACCCCCCCTGTTGGATTGTGGTACCTGGGTCAACAAGACATATTTAAATTTAGAAAAAAAAAAGCCGATTCAAAGGCCAAAAGTTTCTACTAAATTTACACTTAAACAGATCTCATTGTCCTAAAAAGCTGTCAAATGGAAACCTATTGCATTCATACATCAATCTGAATCAAAAAATTTTCCATCAATATAAGAGGGGCCGTCTTCTCCCAACTTTATTGATGAAATGAAACGTGCAAGAAAAGAAACTGGTTGTCACATGAATCAAATGGTTGTGCTAAAAAACTGAATAATATTAGAAAAACAATTGCAAAAGAATACTATTAGTATATTACAAAAACAATGGGTAATAATAATATTAGAAAAACTGAATTAAAGGGAGTGAATGGCTAATAATTTAATAATGCTAAGATCAATGCAAATTTAAGGAAGCAATTTGATTTGAGGCAAGTGTTACAATCAATTGAATTTTGGAATAGTTACCTAACAAGATGATGGCTCCATAATCAAACCTATGTCGTATACAGCGCCCTAAAAAGAGTAAAAGGCAGTTAACATCATAGTACACCTAATTTAGATAATCAATAATGCCAAAAACAATTAAAAAAAAAAAGCCATCTGTGTCTCACACATACAATCTGAACGTCATGCTGGGCGTGGTGAATAATCACCTGATAAACATACCACCCAAAATAACTGACAAATGCAAAGTAAACATTTACCTATAGCTTGATTTAGCGCTCGAAATGCTTGGTGGTAGTACCACTCGTTACCACTTAGAAGCTTTTTTGTTGATTTATATGTATCATTATATCTCCTCTTCAATGAAACTTGAATATCATTTCTGATAAGAAGTTCAAACAAATCAGCCATTATGACCAACATAGTTGAATAATTTATATTTGAAAAAAAAATTCAGTTCAGAACAAGTTTTCTCACATGTTTGGAAATGGAATGCCAACAACTATATGAGACGGTTAAGGAGTTATAGATTGTGGTCAAATACCATCAAATGAACAATGACAACCATATTGCAATTGAATTGAACAGATTTTGACTCAAAACTGCTAGCAGTACTTACAAAATCAATGAGAACTAGTGTTACTAGCATTATCAGTTGAAATCCTATTAAGAGTCATGTTGGCTGAGTTAACCTGCCTCCAAGGTACTAGAGATGAACAATATTTCAATTTTTCCTTAGTGGGAATAATTTTATGTGCTAAAGTGGCTTTAAGATCTGATAAAACACCTGATATTAAAGAATTTCAAACACTTGGCATTTAAAATTTTAGGAGGGAAAAAGGATACAACCACTCGAGCATTATCATCACTAAAGTCAATCCCTTCTGAAACCTGCAAGTAAACGTAGCAATTAAAGTTGATGCAAAATGAAATTGAACAAAAAAAAGGTATATCTTTTGAACTTGCAACCCAATGATAATCCTATATTTTCAAAGTGAAGTGGCCTGGTCTCTTTACCACCAAGAAGTAAGGGATAACAATATTCAAGTATGGAATACAAGTTTCACAACTTTCCTCGGCAAACTGCAAGAAAACCAGCTCCTTCCATTTTAGCATGTTTATGAGACTCGATTTTATCTAACTGACTAACGCCAGCTTTCCTAACCCTTCTCTTTTTCCCAGTAGCAGGTCTGTTGCCTTGAGAAATTGACTCATGGTAATCCTTCAAAATGAGCTCAAAATCTTCCTGGCTTCCTCCTTTTGGCTCTGCACTAACCCCAAAAAGAAAAAAAGGCATTATCAGGCCTTCATTAAACAATTTAACTTCAAAGAGAAATGGCTAAAAAAGTGTAAAACATAACCCAAAAAATGTACATTTAATGAAATATATATTGAAGGACATCAACTAAAAGAGGTATGAAGTCCTTACCCACAAAAAGATGTTTCTTCACATTCACTCGAGACTATTGACCTATTTCTTGCCAATATTTGCTCAGTTTCTCCATCAGTTTATAACTTGGGAAGAATACAAGACAGCCACCTGGAACAACATTGCAAATTTCCTCTAAAGACGTGCCAAGTGCATCTTTCATAACAAAATGCAACCAACAATTTAATCAACTCAGGAAGAAAAACCCCTTCTTAGTCAATCACAAACATTGGAATAAAATGCACGAGATACCTGGAAGGCATATCCATCTGCTGTTTTATAACTTGCATTTAATGAAAGGTTGACAACTCAAACATGATGGCAGAGAACAAACCAAAACTAATAAGCAATTTAGGTGAAAGACTGTCACTTATACTTGTGATTCCACGTCAATTACATGTGGAGCCTCCAGACAAGTGCCAAATTGTACTCCAAGTTCAGATGAGAAGGAATTCATTGGTGACAAAGTCCTAAATTTCAAAAGAAAAAAAGAATAATAATTAAAGATAAGAACTGACATAAGAGGAGAACACTACCTTGAGTCATGCAACTGGAGCAAAGACATACAAAAAAATTATTAGCTTATCCAGTTTGTGGCATGTTATGAGATGCCAGACATGAAACTATTATTTTGTTGAAGAAAAGGGCATAATGTTGTGTGGTACTGTGACATCTACACTTGTAGATCATTACCATGGACCATTTAGGGGAAAATATATCCATCATTAATACATAGAATTAACGTATTAATGACTTGACCTAAATATTGTTTGGCTAAGGCATATGTAGCCATTGAAGAGAGTAGATAAATTGGTAATCCATTGACAAATGCGGCTTAGCAGTTCAAGATCTGACAATGCCATATATTTACCCCGACATTAAAATGATGGACAAAGAAAGCTCTGCTACATCTCTGAATACAACAACCGAATTCAATCAGCACAAACTCAAAGTATGTGTCCACTCACCAGCAGAATTTTTTGCATGCAATTTAAGATCACTAACAATAGCATCAACAATCTTTTTTTTATCGAAAAATAAAAAAGTGTTAATAATGGGTCAGAAAAAAACACAACTGTGGTGAAAAAATATAAGTTTTTGATGGAAGAAAGAACAGAATAATAAATACACAAATAGTTTGATAAAACTCATCTATGAAATCCTTCAAAATGGTAAAATAGGAATTCCTAACCTATATGATCAAATTACAGATCAATGGCTGAGAAATGAATTAACATGACTTTTGAATGAATTAAACAAATCACCAACTCTTAAGCACTTACTCGCATCCCTTTTGATATATCGTTGTAAAGCAAGTTGATAATCAAATACATGGCCACCATTTCGCGAGAAGAAATATGTTAGCGAGGAGATCAACCCTGTTGCATTTTTAAAGGTAGTCAATTACAATATTTTGTGCTCAATAGATAATAAATAAGTTGAAGGGTTGAAGTCCAACAATAAGCTTGTACCTTCCAATATTGTCACTGCCATGCCACTCAAGTGAGGTACCTCAAATTCTGTATCTGTAGCTGCTCTGATTGCCTTCAACCAGAAAAGTAAGTTAATAAAGTGCAATGCAGTCAAATCAAACCTCAACATTCTGCAAAAGGAAGTACCTTTGTGGCACATTCTAGCAATATTGGGAAGCACTGCTGCGAGATGTTAGCTTCTTGGAGCTCTCTTAAAGCTTTATCACCAGTCTATCTTAACAACATAACAACAAAACATAAAATATTCCTTCATATAAATTTCAACCTTAACAGAAGAAAATTTTTTAAGGCACCGTGTTTTAGAATTACTTACTACATTTCAGTATGAACATAAACATAACAAAGAAAATGGGAATAGCCACAAAAAACTCACGAAGAGAAGTAATGCTGAAATTCCCTCTTAGATAATGTTGTTTTCCTCCGCTCAATCCAACTGATGAGGTCCTACATATCCATCACAATTGTTATCATAAAAATTTCAATTAAAATATATCAAAGTTCATAGATTCTGAAATAGAATTAGCCAAGATTACCTGTGTCATTTTGCTCAAAGGTTGGTAAATCAACGCATTAACAGAGCATAATTGCCGTAGTTCCATATGCAATTCTTTTATGAAGTATAACCACAATAAGCGGCAAAATGATAAAACTGTCAAAAAAAAGGCAAGAAATATACAATCAACCTACTAAGTAAAACATCTTCCTCAATGTCCACGCTACTAGCATCACGAGCAATGTCTACTATATTGCTGAAAAAAAATCAGAAATAAAACATATTACTACACATAAGTATTTATCTCCATAAATTTGGGAAAAAAATAAATACCACAACATTTGTGCTCAATAAATGCAAAACTTGACTGTAGTGTTTATTTGGTTGCTATAGAAAACGAAAGGTAATACAACTTGCATGAGTGTCAAAGGTTTGTAATGCAGGGAAAAGAGAGAATAAAATTGCCTCAAACATGGATGGAAGCTCAATTAAGTTTAATTTTTTATATTCTCTGAACATGAATGATATGAAACTATGGCTTCATGTTAAGTTAATTACTTTTATTACATGTTTTACATAACTTAACTGAAGGCTATAGGAAAACAGCTAAGAAGGAAGTTGTGAAACATACTGGGCTTCATCAAGAATTACAATAGCTCCTTTAATATCAACTTCCATTGCCCCCCGAATGACATGATTAATAATGTAGCTATATGGGCAAAACACCAATAATGCATCATCATCCATGGAACGAGCTGCATAATATGAACAGCCTGAAAAACACAGATCTTGAAGGAGAGGGAAGCCGTACAGACCTTGGTGGACAGAACGCTAACGGCTGCAGTTTTCTCGTGCAAATTGTGGTGGACAGAACGTTATTACAGCTTTCTCGTGCAGCTTCGGTCGTATATATGCAGCTTCAAAATAAGACAGTAGGGGGAATTACAGAAGAACAAGACAAGATTCGAGTGGGAAATCAAGAGGGAAATCGAGACGAAAGACAGAATCGAGAGAGAAATCGAACGGGGGGACAGAATCGAGAGGGAAATCGACAGAAATTGCAAGAATTGCAAGAAGGATGAGGGAAAATTACAAGCGGGAAGAGTTGGGATTTTTAGGATTGTCACGGGAAAGGTCGAAAAAGCAAGAGGAAAGGTTGATCGATTAGGTTTCCTTTTATATTTTTTAATTTCTTTTATATTTTTTTAATTAATTATATGTGTCACATATTCAATTTACATCACAGTAGTTAGTCCATTTTTTAATAGGTGTGACATGTATTTGGTTTGACCGATTTCCATGTTTACATATGTGTCATTCTCCTAGAAACCAACACAAAATTTGTGACATGAGAACACTATTTTCTTGTAGTGTTTGAAGTCTTATAAAATCATAAGTTTTTTAAATCACCAAAATATTCTCACCACTAAACAATCTTTCCCTCAAAACGACCTTGCTAACGTGACTCACCTTATTGACACATCAACACATAAGAAAATAAAACAGAGTTAGACGTGAAACAATAGTCGAAAGTTACACTACACATAACTAAAAACAATTAAACTTTACGTAGCTGAAATATCTGAGCTTAATAAAATCATTTTTAAAACTAAATATGTATCAGAGCTGACTAAACACATATTGACATCAATTTTTATTATCTTAATATTCAATTTTGTTAAGTTGTCACCATGACCATGCTTCTTACGCACGCAAATATTAATCTTAACAAGAATTATTGCTATAAAACCAGTAGCTTTCACACATGAAATGAGGTAACCCTCTTCCATTAGAATGGGTTGCCTCAACATATTTCCTAGATACATTAAAGCTACTCTGTAAGGATCGCTTTTACACATCATAACTGCTAGTCCTTGTTAGTCTTGACATTAAATTATCAGTATATTTAACAATCAAAGTGGCTTATTCATGCTTAAGTTGAAAAAATTGACTAATGATGCTACATATATAAATAACATAACTAAACATGGTTTTCATGCAGATAACCTGACAAATGCCTATGGCTTTTCTCAGTTTTTCAAATCTCAATGCATCAAGTGCTTTAGTAAACAAGTCAACTAGTTGATTCTCGGTAGAGATATGTTCAATATGGATTGTTTTGGATTCAACAAGCTCTTTAATAAAATGATGTCTTATATCAATGTGCTTAGTTCTAGAATATTGGACTGGATTTTTTGAGATATTAATCGCGTTAGTGTTATCACAAAACAAAGTTATAAAATCTTGACTAATACTATAGTCACTTATTATTTATTTCATCCAAAGTAATTGAGTGTAGCAGCTTCTAGCAGCTATATATTCAGCCTCTACTGTGGACAAAGAAATGCTATTTTGTTTCTTGCTGTGCCAAGAAACTAGGTTATTGCCAAGGTAAAAGCAATCACCCGAAGTGTTTTTCCTATCATCTATATTTTCTGCCCAATCTACATCACTATAACTTGTAAGACATATATTTGTGTCCTTAGTAAACCATATTTCAAAATCAAATGTCCTATGAACATACCTGATAATTTTCTTCACTGCTGATAAAGTTAGTTCTTTCAGATATGACTGAAAATGAGCACATAAGCCAACACTGAAACTAATATCTGGTTTGCTTGCTATCAGGTATAGCAGACTTCCAATCATGTCCCTATAAAGGCTTGAATCAACATCATTACCTGCATTCTCTTTTGTTAGCTTGATATTAGTGCTCATAGGAGTTTTAAGTGCCTTGGCCTTGTCTAGTTCGAATTTCTTTACCAAGTTTTTAGCATACTTTGATTGTGAAATAAATATTCCATTTTCAAGTTACTTCACTTGTAAACCAAGAAAGAAATTCAACTCACCCACCATACTCATCTCGAATTCACTCTACACTAGTTCAACAAACTCATTAGCTTTGACTTTGTATGTGGAATCGAAAACAATATCATCAACATACACTTGAGCAACAGTGAAATAAGTTGAAGCATGTTTAATGAATAAATTTTTATCATTACTTCCTCTAGTGTAGCCTCTTTGAATCAAGAAGCTAGTTAATCTCCATACCAAGTTCTAGGAGCTTGTTTACAATGCTTTATGAAGCTTATGCACAAAATTTGGATGTTTAGAATCAATAAATCCCTAAGGCTATTCAACATAAGCCTCTTCATTAAGATAGCCATTCAAGAAGGTTGTCTTCACATCCATTTGAAGCAATTTAAAGTTTAACAAGCATGCAATAGCAAGCAGCAACCTAACAGATTCAAGTCTAGCAATAAGTGCAAAAGTTTCCTCAAAATCAATTCCTTCAATTTGAGCGTAACCTTGTGCAACTAATCTATCTTTGTTTTTAATGACTTGCCCATTTTCATCAGTTTTGTTTTTAAAGATCCATTTAGTTCCTATAACATTTGCATCTTTTGGTTTAGGAACTAACATTCATACTTTTGTTTCTTTTAAACTGATTCAATTCTTCTTGCATTGCATTTATCCAAACATCTTCTTTTAAAGCTTCATTGACATTCTTTGGTTCTATTAAAGAGATATAACAACTATGACTTACCATATTTCTCACCTTGCTTCTTATTTTCATTGTGCTTTCTGGACTTCCAATGATTGAAGTTGTGGGATATGCCTTTTGAATCCATGTAAAAGGATCTTTTCTTATAGTAACATGTCTTATTTGATTTCTATCCAGATTAGCATTGGTTGATGGTTCTGTTTTGTCTAAGTTAACGGCATTGGTTGTATCAGTCGTAATTGATTTTGTTTTACAGTCTGTAGCAGTTGAGTTTGAATCTTCTATATCATCTCCATCCTCCGTCAAACTAATAATTTTTTTCCTGCAAATAAATAGAGAAATCAGTAGTGCCATCAAACACTAGATTAGCTGATTCCATAATGGTTTTGGTTCTCAAGTTATAAACACGATAAGCCTTACTATTGGTTGAGTATCCAACAAAAACTCCTTCATCGCTCTTGGCATCAAACTTGTCCAACTACTCCCTATCATTCAAGATACTTGCAACAAAAAATATGAAAATATTTTAAGATAGGTTTCCTTCCTTTTAGAATTTCATAGGGGGTTTGTGTTGTGCCACATCTCAAGAACACTCTATTGGAGATATAGCATGTTGTGCTGATAGCTTCTACCCATAGCTTTTTTGTTAGCTTTTTACTGTTCAACATGACCCTTACCATCCCTTTTAAGGTCCTGTTCTTCCGCTCTACCACTCCATTTTGTTCAGGTGTCTTTAGAGCTAAAAATTCATGATATAAACCATAAAATTTACAAAAATCTGCACAAGAAATATTTTCGAATTCTTTCCCATGATCACTTCGGATTTTTACAATTCTACTAATGTTCCTATATTGTTCATTCTCAAGTTTCACACATAAGTTCTTGAAAACTTTAAATGTGTTTGATTTTTTACGAATGAAATCAACACAAGTAAATCTAGAAAAGTTATCAACAACAACAAAAACATACCTCTTACCCATAAGGTGCATATGTAACAAATCCAGTATCTTAAAGGTGCTAAGCTGTGTGTTAAAGCTACGTGATCCTCTTATTTTTTTGCCTAACTGACATGGTCCACAAATACCATTTGGTTTGTCATCAAGAGTAGGAACACCCTTAACTACTCTAGTCTTAGTTAACTTAACTAAGTCCTTATAGTTTATGTGGCCTAGCTTTTGGTGCCATAACTCTGAATCTGATATTTTGGTAGAAAATGCATTAATGTTTGTCAACAAATAACAATTGTCATTTGATAGTGTGCCTTCAAGAATGCTAATTCAATGTTTTTTTAAAACCATGCATCTACTTTTTGTAAAATTTACCTTAAATTGGTCATCACAAATTTGGCTAATGCTGATTAAATTAGCTTTCAGCCCTTCAACAAACAAAATATTTTTCAACTTAGGCAAACCTTTAACACACAAAGTACATTTACCTAGCACTTTGCTTTTAGCTCTATCACCAAATATGACTATCCATTCCTTACAAGATCTGATGTCTTTTAAGAAGTTCTTGTTCCCTATCATGTGTCTTGAGCATCCACTATCAAAATATCAAAAATCATTAGCTTTAGATTTTAAAACGGTAATTGCAACATTGCACGTAGTTACCTATTTCTTAACCCAAACTGATTGAGTCTTAGGTAACTGCCCAAATTGTTTAGATTTCTTATGTAATAAACTCAACAGCTTATAACATCTAGGTTTGATGTGACCTTTTACACTACAAAAATAACAAGTAGAAACAAATTTGGTTGCCTTTTCTGGGCTTGACTTAAAGGAACTTATGAGTGAGATAAAGACATCTCTACCTTTTAAGTTTTGAGAGCTAGCATTTAAACTTGAACCTGAAATGTTAGTTAAAGCTTGAACAAAAACTATTTTGGAAGTTGAAGCAATATTACCTTTATTGAATCTCAAGCCATGCTTATTTGTGCTTTTTCTTCCAAGGCTTAAAACTTGATCCAGTTGAGCTGAACCAATTTTAAGTTCATCAATGCACTTATGAGCCTTTGCAAGTTCAGATTTGAGTTTCTCAATCTCTTCAGTTTTTTGGTTCACAACTGTCTCCAATTTACTCATGCAGTTTTCAGTATATACCTTCTCACATCTGAAAATTTCTCTCTCTTTCTGCAAGTTGATGTTCCTTAGGATAATCAGCTTCCTCCTCTGCATCTGTTTCATCACTGTCTGATCCGTTCTGCTTAGTTATGTTAGATACGACTATTTTGTTTATCAGACACGTTACCAGTAAATGCAACAAAGTTACTTGAATGTTCTCGATCATCAGATTCTGTTTTTGAGTCATCACTCCAACTTGCACACAAGCCTTATCCATCCTTCTTTTGTAGTTCAGACACTCAGATTGTATATGTCTAAATCCTTTACATTCAAAGCATTATACATGGCCATTCTTATCAGATTTTTCTTAAATCTTCTTGGCTGGTTCTTTGAGAAACTTATTTGCATCAAAGCTCTTTACTTTCTATACTTTCTAGGGATTTTTCTTCTTGAGATTCTTCTTCATATATTTAACAAAGTTCTTTGTCAAATACACAATCTATTTATCATCTGAATAATCACATTCTTTTCTGAAGCGACAGAAAAAGCAATGCTCTTTTCCTTCTTCCTCGATTTCAGCCCCATCTCATATGCTTGAAGAGAACCAAGTAGTTCATCAACCTTCATGGCCTTTACGTTATTGATTTCTTCAATGGTTGTAACCTTAGGCTGAAATTTATCTGGTAAAGATCTACGGATCTTTCCTACAATTTTAGCCTCAGAATATTCATCACCAAGCATGTAAGTAGCATTAGTTATTTCGCAAAGTCTACTATGAAAATCACTTATAGTTTCTTCTCAAGCATAGTAAGATTTTCAAACTTTGAAGTCAAAGTAAGTAATTTAGAATCTTTTACCTTTTCCGTACCTTCATGCTTTACCTTAATAATATTCCTTGCTTGCTTTGTGGTTGTGCACTTTGAGATCAATCCAAATTGTTGAATGTTGACAGCGCTAAAGATGGCATTGATTCCCTTAGAATTCCAACTTGATAGTTTATATTTGGCTTCAGTCCATTCGTTTTCAGGTTTCTTAACTCGTTGTCCAACTTTATTGGTCATCGTTAGTGGTGTCCATTCATGAACAACGCTGTTCCAAACTCTATCTTCAAGGGATTTCAAGAAGATCTTCATCTTAACCATAGGCGTAATTTTTATCCTCGAGCAATAGTGGTTGAGTGACTAAATTTACATTCCGTAGTCCTTCCATACTTGCAAAAGAAAAGCCTGATCTACACTTCTATTTTTTTTGAAAAAATTACTATTCACATAAAAAGAAAAAAGGAAGTATAAAATACGAGAGGCATACCCCAAGAAGAGTACCTAGTACTCACAAGTCCAAAAGGAAATAACAAAGACTAAAGGCCTTAAACAAACAAACGGAACATAGAGCTGAAGGCCCCAAACAAAACAGAAGATGGCGCATAGGCCCAAAACCACAACGAAGCTATCATCACCATAAACAACAAAATAAAAGGGCGCAATCGCCCAATTAAACAAAATAAAATTCAAAAAACGAACTAACGATGAAGTCCCCATATAGCACGGAGCTGAGGAGTGATCACATACTTGGCCTCAATGGTTAGAAGCCGAAAGCAAACCAAAGCAAAAATCTCGTCAATCACCTAACGACGAGTCTGATGACGCTGTTGATGCACATGATCATTCCTCTCATATCATAAAAAATAAACTATAGCAGAAAGAACCAAACGTGTAAGGATATGCTCAAAATTCTTCCCACCCTGGAGATGAAAAGAAGCCCAATGAAGTAGAGAGAGCCAACCAAAAGATGGTCAAACAATGAGGGTCTTATTTGAAATCTCCCCCATACAGAAGATGAGAAAGGACAGCTAAAGAAAAGATGATCGTGAGTCTCATTTGATGAAGCACAGAGAACACAACCCGAAGAAGATAACATGCCATGATGTTGTAGTCGATCCATAGTACGAAGACGACCCAATGAGGCAAGCCAAAGAATAAAGGAGTGCCTTGGAACATGGCTAGGGAACCAGAGAAGATGATGAAAGGAGTTCACTGATCGTCTACTCCATAATAATTCCCATGCTGAGTCAATGGAGAAAATACCAGAGGTGTGGCCCTTCCAAACAATATGGTCAGGAGTCCCTATCATAGGTCAGATGTTGATAGAGTCCCAAACCCGTCTAAGGACCAGCCCACCATCAGGAAAAGCCCAATCCCCATCCTGAATAACAGCTGAGACCTTTGCATCTGAGGGAAGATCTGTAGATGATAGAGTTCTAAAAGAAAACATATCACAAAGACGTCCCTGCGACAACCAATAATCCTACCAAAGTGAGGTATCACATCCATCGCCAATATAAGAGACAAATTTACCCCTACACCAATCCCGACTGTGCAAAATCTTCCTCCAAGACCAGGAGGCTCCAGAAGTAACCCGAACCTGCCAAAAAGAGTGACCCCGAAGGAGTACCTTATGAACCCAAGAAGACCATGTGGAAGACTTGTCAGAAAAAAGCCTCCAAACATGCTTCAGAATAGCAGCACGATTCCACTCCTTCACTCGCTTAATTCCCAATCCCCCTTCCTTCAACGGATAGCAAACCGAATCCCAAGCTACTTTGGCCCTAGAACGAGACAAAGAGGTCCCTTTCTAGAGGAAAGCAACCAGAATACCCTCGATCTTCCACACCATAGTTACCGGTAATATGAACATAGATGACCAGTAGACCTGGATGGAAAATAGTACCGACTTAATCAACTGGAGACGGCCAGCATAAGTTAGCACAGCGGATGTCCATAACCTAACCCTCGACAGAATCCGTTCTATCAATGGAGCACAATCTGAAAGGAGCAATCGGGTGCTAATCAAAGGCACCCCCAAATATCGGACCGGCAAACTCCCCACTTGAAAACTTAAGATGGGCTGCAATACCACTCGATCCTCATCATTGACTCCGGAAAAGAAGACATGACTCTTGGCCGAATTCGTAACTAAACCAGAGAGCTCTGCAAACTTTTGCAAAGCAGCACGAACCACCCTAATAGAGCCCACATCTACCCTGCAAAAAACCATCAGATCATCTACAAAACAAAGATGAGTAAGAGAAATCTACTGGCATCTCCAATGGTAACGAAAACCAGGCCGCTGAGAGGCCTCCCGAAGAATACCACTCAAACCCTCCATGGCCAACACAAAAAGGTATGGTGACAACAGATCACCCTGTCGAACACCTCTGGAGGTGGGAAAGAACCCATGAAGCTCTCCATTTAAAGCAACTGAGAAATATGTAGAAGACATGCAGGTCACAATCCATCGAACCATACACTCTGGAATACTAATCGTCCTTAACCCCAAAAGGATGAAATCCCGACTGACAGTATCAAAAGCTTTATGAATATCCACTTTTAAAGCCCACCGAGGAGGCAAATGCCCAAGATGGTAATTATGCATGAGCTCTTGAGTCAATAGAATGGCATCAAAGATCCTCCGACTTGAGACAAAAGCAGACTGTGAACTCCCAATTACATCAAGTAAGACTGCTTTTAACCGATTCATAATCATTTTAGAGATGCACTTGTAAAGTACATTACAACAAGAGATTGGTCGAAAATCACTCATAGTTCTCGGAGACTCAACCTTGGGGACCAATGCAATCCTAGTGGCATTAACACACTTTAGCATCCGACAAGTCGCGAAGAAGTAGCGCACATCAGCCTTAAACTCCACACTAATAATATCCCAAGCCTTCTTGAAGAACAGAGAGGTATACCCATCCGGTCCTAGAGCTTTATCATCGAAAATCGAAAATAAAGCTGACCTGATCTCATCATCAGTAATAGGGCACACCAAAGAAGGCAGCATCTCCTCAGAAACTCTTCCAGAGAAAAACCGAGATGCATCTATAAGAGAAGGGCGAGAAGGAGCTGTAAGCAATTTCTGAAAATACCTCACAGCTAGATGACCTAAGTCGCCTCGATCTGTAACAATGGTACCATCCTCATCCTCAAGCTGATGAATCCGATTCTTGACCTGTCTATGGATTAGAGACCTGTGAAAGAACTTGGTATTTTGATCCCCCAAAGAGAGCTATTGGATCCTTGACCTCTATCAAAAGAAAGCCTCTTCATCCCTGCACAACTGAGAAGACTGCTTAGCAAAATCCCTCTTAGCCAAAATACAATCTAGGGAATAAGGGCTCTTATCCAGAACAGCCTGAGTCGTAGCCCACTGAGCCCTAACCTCAATGATCCTACTAGAGATGTGACTAGAAGCCTTAGCATGCAAAGTCTTAAACTCACGTTTTAACAAACCCAATTTCTGCATGATTCGAAACATAGGATCCCCATCCACAGGCGTAGACCACGCTCTCTGAACAATCTCCAAGAAATCCTCTTAGTCAACCCAAAAGTTCAAAAATTTAAAAGGACTGGAGGTCTGCCTACGTTGATCTCTAAACCTGATGACCATAGCACTATGATCAGAAGCATCCCGTGGAAGAATCTCAGAAGTTGTGTTTGGTCAAGTCAAGAACCATGAAGCGCTGCCAAAACTCCCATCAATAGTCTGAAGAATAGTACCCTCTCCCTGCTGCCCATTATGCCAGGTATACCGGAGCCCAAAAGATGGTACCCTGATCAACGCTGCATTATGAACACACTAACCAAACTCATCCATATAATCATGCCAAGCCTGATCCCCTCCAACTCTATCCGAAGAGCATAAAATCGCATTGAAATCAACCAATGCCAACCAAGGTAAGTCACCCAAATCCATGGACTGAGCTTTGATAAAGTCCCATAACTGTCGTTGAACACCTGGATCGTTAGAGCCATAAACAAAGATCAAACCGAAAGAAACACCATTTGATAATCTGGTAGCCCGACAAACGATCCACTATGGAGAAGACTGCAAACTAATCAAACTGTACAAAGTAGGATCCCAACACACCAATACTCTATAAGCAATTGACTCAGTGGCATTGGAAAAGAACTTCCAAGAAGGACAAATATCTGAAACAACTGAAGCAAGGTGTCGCTGATCAACCTTAGTCTCTAAGAGACCAATCAAACCTAAAAAATACTTAGAAATCTAGTTTCTAACTGCTCGTTGCGTAGAGAAGCCATTAAGGCCTCTAATATTCTAACTTCCTATCATAAGAAACTGGAAAAATCTCAGAACTCAATAAATAAATCATCGGAGGTGCATGGCCCCTCTACCCCCATTGCCACCCTTTTTACTCTGAACCTTTTTACCCTGACCAGCAGGACGGACAAGAACAATGGTAGGTGGTTGACTGTCCAAAGGTGCCATAGTGGATTTTGGAGAATCCGGGGCAATAAACCTCTCTAGAGGAGCAAATCCCTAAAGAATCAGGCAAAGCAGCTATAGGGCTAAAAGAGCACTTCAAAATCTGATCCTGCTGTGCTTCAATAGGAGATAGTGAATCAGACTCAGAATCTGAACCATTGGTTGTAACCTTACCTAACTTATTAAAGATCATTTCAATCGAATCTGTCGCTGTAGTCATTGCATCTAAAGTTAGTAGAGTAAGAGGTCCGACTGGTGTGGAATCAGTAGCAATACCTTTACCCTTATCTCATATAACTGGAGTTACATTAGCAGCAATAATCAGATCCTGACTAGTCTTAATATGAACTGGTATTGCAACGACAGTGTCATCAGTGTTCCCTTTATCTCGTAAGACAGGGGCTGTAGTAGTAACTGGCGCCTCGACCTCTGTAGGAGCAGAAGACACAACAGGTATAGGACAGGTATGGCCAAATAAACAATACTTGGAACAGCGTTTCGGTTTCTATTCATATTCCACTTTGATCTTGATAGGCTTAGAGGATAGCTTACACCGGATCTCAAAGTCCTGCACTGGAAAATGTTCTGCATCTATCTCAACACAAACCCTGGCATAGGATAACCTAGTGTGCTCATAAGTCATCTTGTCACATGATAATGGTCGACCAACCATACTAGAAACAGCACTGAGTGCTCTGGCTGACCACAATGGAAATGGTAGTCCATGTAACTGAACCCAGACTGGGATCTACTCTGGTCAAAAGAGAAATGAGGATTCCACTGTTGGAGAATGATGTGCTTCCCACCAAACATCCAAGGCCCTCTCTTTAAAATATCATGAACTCCTCTACAGTTCTAAATCTGAATATCAAGAAACCCGTCCTAGTAGAGCGGACATCCTCCAAACCACTAGACTGCCATGCACGTATAGCAATGGAACGTGCAGCATGGAAAGGCATAGTATACCCTGAAAAAAATCTCACAATACAACGCAACCAATCAGCCCCAACATCATCAACCAAATCATCAGGGAGCTCAAAAATCGAACCTGGGTCCTTCTGGGCTATCGAGTCAAGATAAAATCTAGTGCTGGCCTCAGTAACCCGAACCCTATCAGCCCAAGAGTCGGGTGGTTTAGGTAAGGGTTGCTTGTAGGTGGTGTTTCGAGCAGGTGGGTGTGTTTGAGTGGCACGAGGTGGGCATTGGGGCTGGTTAAGTTTGTTAGGGGTGGAGGTGGCCATGGTAGGGATGGTATGGTGCAGGCTAGGAAATGTGCGGTGAAAATAGTGGGAAAACTCCAACACGTAGCAATCAACCCAAAATCAACTCCAAAACTCCAAAATATCCAACCAATAATCAAATCAACCAAAGCACTCAACTGAAATCAAACTCCAAAACCAAATATCTCAAAAATAGTCAAATCAACCAAAGGTAGGATTCCAGAGCCAACCAAAGCCACAAGACCAATAACAAACCCAAAAAACCAATCCGAAGCACTAAATTTTCCAAAATAAAACCAATCAAGCCTTAACAAATCAACACAATGACTCAATTTCGTTATCAACCAGGCCACAAATCAGCAATATCCCAAGTAAAAACAACTCAAAAAATAGCAAACACAAAGGAAGAAGCAAGAAAAGAGCACAAGAAACGCAAACCGGTCACCAATCGAGAGTCATATTCCCATTTAGGCAAGGTTACGAACCGAAATCTCCTTCGTTAGACATCATATGACCACCCAATATATGCCGTTGGAATCGTGTGTCCGATAGCTTCCAAACCCCATGAGATACGCCCAAATCCAATGGCTGGATCGGATGATAGAGGCAGAAAACCGTGGCTGGTTCACGCAGGCTAAGCCAAAAAAAAATTTTCGATAGAGTTACTGTTTTAGTTGATATCTCCCTCCTCCGATCTCTTCTGGAAATGCGCCAGGCAAGGTTGGAACCGGCTTTGAGTCAGCTTTCTAGCATTGTATGGCCAGCTCAAATCCAATGGCTGGATCAACCCGTATAGGCCAGAAAGCATGACAACGTCGATCAGGAAAGTGCAAAAATGAGATCCAAAGGCGTTAATGTCGAAGCCAATATCTCCTTCCACAGACAACTTCAGCCGACCAGCCAAATGGAGTTGGGATCGTCTAGAAGTCAGCTTTCCAACTCCATATTATATGCTTAAATCTAATGGTTGGATCGTTCTGTAGAAGTAAAATAGTGCGACTAGGTCGATCTGTCAGTTCCAGAACAGAATCCGACGGCGCTACTATTTCCAGCAATAACTGCGGCCACCGCGATGTGTCGAGCACAAGCCCACCAAGTTTGGAAGCACCTTTGTCTCAGCTTTCCAACCCATATCACAAGCTTAATTCTAATGGAAAAATCCTCCCTAAAGAGCAAAAGAGTGTGGACTGTTCGATGAAAGTTTGGAGCAGAGTTACCTAGCGGCGTTACTGTTTAGGCCGATTGCTCCCACTTCCGACGGTGGCTGACCTCTTACCATACATCGTTGGAATCGTGAGTCCGTCAGTTTTCCAAAGGTACCACTCTTGCTCAAAGTTGATGCCGAAAATTGACTGTAGGGATCAAGATCTGGCAACTATCAATCATAACTGAACGCAATCAAGAACATTTGGCAAATTGTTCCCACAGACAACGCTAAATGTTGTTCTATTCAATGATCTACACTTCTATGTTAGTGAACCCGCTCTAATACCAATTGTTAGTTTTTACAATGTATAGATAGTTAACATACATGTAACTAAAACAGTTAAGAATAACAAAACAGAAAGTTCTACGTGGTTCGGCTATCAATCAGCTTCATCTATAGGCAACAAGAATTGCAATCTACTATGCTGTATATGTTTACACTTGACTTAAGACTTTTTACAGTAGTAGCCACCTGCTCACTCACTAACCTAATCTA
Organism: Boswellia sacra; assembly: GCA_013180625.2. Lineage (NCBI taxonomy): Eukaryota > Viridiplantae > Streptophyta > Magnoliopsida > Sapindales > Burseraceae > Boswellia > Boswellia sacra. The sequence continues at coordinate 46,435 of SNVD02002464.1, read as the reverse complement.
TGTAAACTTAATCATTCTTGATCACAGCCAAAGTCCTTCGCACACTCTTTTGATGTTGCACTTCACAGACACGTTAGACTTAACTACAACGATTTAGTCAGACATAACTACGATAACTATTACAGAATCATGTATTCACTCAACTCTCTTAAGGTTATACCACTTAATAACTCTCACAAATCAGATCTATGCATATACTCAATGCATATAAGTCATACACAGTCCAAACTAACACAATCATAAAGATTTTACAATGATGAATAATGAAAAACAAAGTTACTCAAGTGCTTTCCACTTTTTTGCACCTACACCACTTTATATGCACATCGTTAAGCCTTGATTGTTTCCCTTTTATATAGCCTGTGTGAATAGCTATATTTTTCATATAATTAATAAATGATTATAAAATTAAAAATATAAAAAAACTACCAAATATCATTTGATGATAAAGTAATCATTTGAATACTTAATATTAATAAAATATTGAAGTAGAATGGAAAACTATTTACAGGGATGTAAAGTGACTAAATTTTAGTAGGAGTAAAATAACTTTACAAGTATGAGAAAAATAACTAAGTTGGAAGGGTTTTGAATTTGAACAAAACTCTTTTTTTTTTTTTTTTGCCCCCTTTCCTAATTATGTTAACCTTGAATATAAGTACATACTTCCAAAATAAGTTGTCAAATGTGCTAAGCACATCTGGTTTATAAAACTTACAAAGGTTGCTCGTCATACGATATAAGCCAACGAGTACGGATATAAAAGACATCAATTTGTTTGCTTATTGACTACATATTCAATATCTTTAAGCAAATTTATCTAAAACAACATTTTTATCTCTGAAGATTAAAGTCAGTTAAACAATTAAGAAGTATTACTTAAATTTGCCAAAGATTTAAAAAATAAAATAGACATCCCTTTTGATATTATTATTATTATTATTAATTTGACTATCGTAGATAGATCGCAATTTTATCTTAACGTTTTCTTTTCCCTTAAACCTCTAGGGAAAACTTGTAATTATTTCTTAAAAAAAGTTTAAAAATATATTAAGAATAAAAAAATCCCTAGACTCTTCAATTATTGTAATTAACTCATAAAACAGTGAACTAATGGCATTTTGGTATACACATTATTGTATAATATAGTATAATATTATATTGTACCGTACTAAAAATAATATTATGTGAAAATTACATTATGTTTAATGTACTTATATACTATATTAATTCATCAAAAAAGTAAGAATTTTTTTTCAAAAAATATATAAAAAATATAAAAATATTTTTATGTTATTTATAATATTAGTTTTTTATTAATGTATTAGAACATACACTAATTGTGAAAAAAAGCTTTTGAAGCGTTTGACATCATTGCCATGTTTAGAACAACTGTTACGAGACGATTTGTAACACTTCTCCCTCACGCAGCGTATCATGACCCCACTGGATCTATAAAGGTCTAAGCATGTTATGTTACATCTTGGGTTCACTGTCTCCATTAGACTCATTGAAAATTTTAGATTTATGGTAGCATGTTGGGAGCTAATAGGTCTAGTGGAGGTAATGGACCTAGGAGTCATCTAGTGGGGGCACCGACAATCCTTACTAAATAAATGATTAATTATTTTGAAAATTTAAAACATCAAAGGGTATTGTTCGATATATATATATATATATATATATATATATATATATATATATAAAATTTTATAAAGATAATTTTTACTTTTTTAAATTATGGTATATAACGTAATATTAATATCATAGATTAATACAATATATATGTATTTAATAATTATATTTTATATAATTTAATATTATACTAAATTATGTTATTTAATATTATATAATAAAATAATGTTATACATTATATAGCATATAGCGTATCAAACATGCCCTCGAGGGCATGTTGCATTTGTTTTTGACATAAAATCTTTTTATTTTATTTTTTAAAAAATTATTCCAGGTATAAAATTTAACCTATAAATAAAAATCCTTTAAAAATAATAAAGTTTCCTTTCCCTCTCTTCTCCTAGCCCTTTCTTCCTCTTCAAAGTTTTCTTCTTCTTCTTCTTTCTGTAAACCAAAAACCCCAAATTACATAGAACCAAGATTCTCTCTGTCCCTCAAAAAACCCTAAATTCAAATCCAACCATTTCCAATTCATGCTACGTTAAATTCAAATTTTTCCAAATCCACCTGAGATCCGAACCCAGCCCCCCAATGGGTCGACCCGAACCTTGCGTCTTGTTCGCTCAGACCTTCGTTCATCCCCAACTCGACGAGTATGTCGACGAGGTAGAGTTCTTGTTGTTCCCGCCACTTTTGGCTCTGTCTTCTCCCCCTCCGCTCAAGTTAGTATTTGTTCTTTTTAATGAATCTGTTGTGTTTGTTAGGTGATATTTGCTGAGCCAATTGTTATAACTGCGTGTGAGTTTCTTGAGCAAAACGCGTCCTCCACTTCTCAAGCAGTTTTGCTTGTCGGGTATGTTGCATTATCATCTTGTAATTGACTTTACTTCAAACTTGGGGAAATTGTATAGTTTGGAATAGGATGGTATTACTTTTAACGTCGAAGTGACTTGTAAAATTGAGATTGTAGTTGTGACAACCTGAAGTGGAGCTAAAATGTAAAGCTTTTTAATATGGGAATGTGGGACTTCGAAAATATTACAAATTTGATGTTAGGTTTCAGTACCTGCTGTTATTGGACAATAACTTTACTTTTTTTTTCTTTTTAAAAAATTACTTTTAAAATTTGGTTTTTACTTTAATTTTTATTTTTCTAATCAATGATAATTTTACTTGGCTTGGCCTGGTATGCTGATTTTGTGAGTATCACACGTTGGTCTAAACTCTAATTGTAGGTTTCAATTTGGGGGTCAATAGTGAGAGGGCTTATGGTTTGTTTTAGATGTTGAGTTTTAATCTGTAAATAATAATGAAAATATTTTCTGGGCAAAAAAAAAAAAAAAAAAAAAGAGAGAGAGAAGAGAAAAGAAAACAAAACGAAACAAATTAATTTGTGTGAAAAATATTGTTCAGCATGACAATGATCTTAATCTGATTTTGGTTATTGTGACACACTATTTTAGATATTAAATCCGGGTGTTTAGTTTTTAATTCAATTTTCTTACTTTTGGGAGAGATTTACTAATATTTAGTTGTGGCTACAATAATTTTTTTAAACTTTTGATTATTATTTTTTAAACAATTTCCTATTTGTTGAAAGTTTCAATTATCAGAAAGTTATAAATTGTGTTTAGTATGATAATGATATTTTGACAAATGGGGGAATGCTGGTCTTGATTTTGTAGTTCTGGTATTGAAGCTTAACGTTTTGGGTATTGAAATAGAATGGTTTTGCATTAGGTATCAGTACCATATAATGCTTGGGCTACAAATTTTCTAAAATGTTATTTTCTTAACAGGGCAACTTCTCCTCCTTCATTTGCTTTGGAGGTTTTTGTTCAGTGCGAGGGAGAGACGAGATTTAGGCGCCTCTGTCAGCCTTTTCTCTATTCTCATTCTTCATCGAATGTGTTAGAAGTGGAGGTGTTTACCACTCTATTAATGTTAAATTAATATTACCAGCGTTACTTCCTACTATGCGTCTTTGTTTGAATTCTTTATAACAGTGAGCTCTTAAATATATGTTTTACTTTTATCACTCTTTTTATTTGTCATATTGTTGTTCTAGGTTATGTGCCTCTTAGTGTTAGACCAGCATGTCTTTATGATTTATTGAATTGATGTACAGAGGAAAATGCTTGGTGCACTTATGTGGGGACTTGTATGAATCTGTGTACAAGGGTTTATGTATCTAGTTTCGAATTTGAATCAACAATTTTATTTAGAAAGTTTGGCAGGAGTTACAATTTAGGTTTTTGGCTGGAATTGTGATAGTTCATCATCAAATTGGAGATTGCCTATATATATTCGTGGACTTTCAAGCAATATGAATGAAAGATTTCTGAAAGTTTCTTTTTAGATGTGTGATCTCTATGATGGAAGTAGGTTTTACTTAAGGTTGACAATATAGCTATTTTTACAGAGAACAAGCATTAGAGGGGTCATCTACACTGGTATATAAAACTCATGCTTGTAGAAATTTCCAATAGTGTTATTTTTGATTTTGTTGACTGATACAGGATTTCTTTGGAGAATTCAAAGAGATTTGTAATGGTTATTTTATGGAGCCGTTTTAGGTGGAAACTGTTGACAGGTGCATGAGTTTTGAAGATCCTTGGTAGTTCACTTTTTTTTGTGAATCTGTGGGAGAAATTTTTTGCATGTGTGGGCATATATGCGGTTTAGTTGATTATCTAAATCAAGTACCCGCAGATTTTTAACAATGATATGCTTTAGAAATAAAAGAAAAAAAATTGTTAAGCCTTTTTTTTCACTTTCTTCTCGTCTTCTTTTGATTGGATTCTCTAGTTGGGGAAGCTTATAGCACTGCACAAGCATGATAACAATATATTGATTTCTTTTCAGGCTGTTGTAACTAATCATCTGGTTGTAAGGGGCAGCTATCGCAGTCTTAGCTTGATAATATATGGAAACACAGCTGAGGATCTGGGACAATTCAACATTGACTTTGATGATAGTTCTTTAACTGATCTTGTTACTTCTGCTGAGGGAAAGCTTGAGGACCTTCCTCTGACACTGCATTCAATTAATCGTACGATTGAGGAATCCATATCCTCCCCAACTATATTATCTCTACCAGTTACTGCTTCTGATATACCTGTTGAGGTTAAGCAGTTGTTACATCTGATGCTGAAGGTTTTGGAGATGCCAAGCCTCGAGTCTTCAATGCATAGAGTTCTAAGTACAGTAGTGTTAGCTGCTTCTTCTTACTTCACTTGTGACTTATGTAACACAACTAATCTCAAACAATATATATTAGGCACAATTAAAGGTTCTGAAGATGATTTAAATCGTGTTATTCATAAGGCCAGAAAAGAGCTTCTTGACCTCTATGAAGTTCTTCAACATGATTCAGGGAATGTATCAGCTGAAGTGGCTGAGTGCCACTTTTTTGAGACAGAGGCTGATGTGGCTTCCTCCAAACACTTGGTAGAGATGTTAAGCCAGTACTTTAACTTTAAGGGGAACAGCTTAACCGTTGGACATCACAAACTTCCACAGGTGATTTTGATTTGAATGCAATCTCTGCTGGCATTTGGTGCTTGTATATGTGCATCTATTTATTAACTGCAACTATAGAAACAAACTCGTGCTCCACCATTTGCTTGTCACTTTCATGCTTATTTACTCACTTGCTCGATAGATCTTGTTAATTTCTGATGTCAATTCTAATTTCCAGATTGAGAGTGTCATTCTGAGACTTAGTGTGGCTCTTTTGCTGTGCTCTGGTAGAGAAAGCTGCTTTCACTTTGTTAACATTGGGGGAATGGACCAACTTGCATATGTTTTTAGTCATGAAATAGAGAATTCTACCACCATTAGGCTGCTTCTACTTGCAGTTATTGAGCAAGCTACAAGGCATTCGGTTGGGTGTGAAGGTTTTTTGGGGTGGTGGCCCCGAGAAGATGAGAATATCCCATCTGGCATCAGTGAAGGTTATGGCCGATTGTTGAAACTATTACTGCAGAAACCACGTCATGATGTGGCTTCTCTTACGACTTTAATTCTTCATCGCTTACGATTTTATGAAGTAGCTTCCCGATATGAGGTATCCTTTCAGGCTTTTTTTTTTCAGGCTTTTTTTTTTTTTTTGTTAACTTTTTTGAACTCTTCTCCTCTTAGATTGGGGGCAGGGGGGTTGGGTGGGAAGAGAATGGAGATGGAGGATGATGGCTATGGATATTTCTATATCCAAAATGACTTCATGTATATGTGGTAGTAATTTTTTTTGTTTGCATTTCTAGGTTGCAGTACTTTCTGTATTGGAAAGTCTATCTGCTGCTGGTAAGGTTACAGCAGATACTTCAAACATACTTATAAATGCCAAATCACAACTCAAAAAGCTACTGGTCAGTTGTAAAACTTTGTTTACATTTGCTTTTCCTTTATGAAAATGTAGTTGATAGTTTCTTTTCTGGATACAAGGTGTACATTTGCAATTGTGTCATATTTCATGTTTGTTGACAAGTATTAATGCAGAAATTGATAAACTCACGTGGTCCAATTGAAGATCCTTCTCCGGTATCCTGTGCAAGTAGATCGTTGACTCTTGTTCAGACAGAAGGATTATTGTCTTACAAAGTAACAAATAGCTTAATTGCTTCGTCAAGTTGTTGCTTTTCAAACTCGGATGTTGACTCACATTTGCTGACCCTTCTTAAGGTATATTACCCATTTTGCACTCTTTCATTCTTAGGGTATGTGGTATTCTCTTGAACACAATACATATACAAGTTTTTATTTTGGTACATCATTTTACATCATTTTATTTTTATCTTCACTTTATTTTTTTAATGATTCAATCATTTGTGGTCAAGGGTTCAGATCCCCTTGAGGCTACCTACTTGATATGCATATTATATAACGGTGAACAAGGGAAACATTGAGGGATTTTTGTTTGGGGTATCAAGAAAAGAAAAAAAATAAATGGTAGAGTCTACATAGAATTTGATGGTTTGACTGAAATATCATGTAATGATATCAGTCATCAGTTACGAATGCATCGTTTTGATTGTTTTGATATATTTTACCGTTGATGAGTCGACTTTTCTATAAGACTACTGATGGGTAGACAGTTAGAGGCTACCTATAACTGTCTGCCAAGGTGTTTATGTTTTCCATCCCTTATTATATCTCTTGGCTTAACTTTGGTAGTCTGAACTTGCCTCTAGAATGAAAGGTTAGCATTGTAAGAGCTATAATTCTGTTGTAGACAAACTAGTATGTATTAAAATAATGCATAGCATAGGATTCCTGAAATTTTCTTCTATGTGGATGGTTTGGCTGTTTCATGCTTGCAATGGAAGCTTCACTGGTCCATTTGGACTCTGCTTTTGATTCTGCTTATAGGTTCATTCACATTTCAGATAACACTGATGCTATGCTCTCAGATTATTGATCCACGTCACTGATATTTTATTTTACCTTTAATTTTTGTAGCAAATGAGAGTCTTAACATTATCTCAATAGCTTCAGACGTGTCCTACTCTATTTTGTTTAAGTATTGACCGCTTGTGAATTTTGTTGGGAATTTATTTTCCATGCCATTTCTATTATCTGTTGAATAACTACGGTGGAGGTTAGAGTGCATGTGACCATTTGGCAACTAGTTTGTTTCGTTTATTTTGATGGTTGTGACCTCTTGCTAACTTTGACATAGTGTAGAATGGTTGCTTAAAGGATGTCTAATTGTGGATTAAACTCTAACAATGCAAATCAAATTGATAAATTCATTCTTTGAACTTTTTGATTTGTTAAATGGAGCCAAGGTGAAATAGTGGATTAGATAATTTTAGGAGAGATACTGGAGGAAGTCTGTAGCTCCAACTTCCATTTTGGGGATAACAATGTTAAAAAAGGGGAATTTGTTTCGAAAATCAATACCCTATATAGCTTTAGAAATCTTATGTGGATGTAGCATCCCTAATAAATATCAGTTTGTCTAGTGGTAGTTATTGCAGTTGGATTAAGATGTGCTATTGTTGTGAAAGTTTTTATAATTTACTTTTTGTTCGATATTTAGTTTTGGTATTGATATAATGTGATGACCTATAAATCACTAAAAGGATGAAGTAAATTTGATCATTTCTTCCGCTTTAATATATATATATATATATATATATTTAATTTTATTAGTATTATTGTTATTTTTTTTTTAAGTGAGCAAGGATGAATTCTTATTTATTCTGTCAAGCTAGTTTCTCTTTCTTTCTGGGTCAGTGAATTCCTTGCACCACTATTGATTTTCGAATGCTCTCTTGGGAGCAGGAGAGAGGCTTTCTTCCTTTGTCAGCTGCACTTTTGTCATCCTCAATTTTACGTTCAGATGTGGGAGATGCTATGGATATTTATTTGGATATTACATCCTCAATTGGGGCGATAATCCTTTCACTTCTTTTTTGTCGCTCAGGTCTGTTGATAGCACCTGTGTTTTTGTTTTCCATCAGATGCTGAGATTGTTCTGATATTTTCTACTGCATATTTTATTTTTCAGGCTTGATATTTCTACTACATCATGTTGAACTTTCTGCTACGCTAATTCGTGCTTTGAGGGGGGCTGTTGATACTAATAAGGAAGAGTGTATTCCTCTTCGGTATGCATCTGTTTTGATCTCAAAGGGTTTTGCTTGTGGTCCACAAGAAGTAGCAACAATTGTTGAGATGCATTTGAGGGTGGTTAGTTCCGTTTCTTTGTTGAAATGACCATTGCTCACCTTTCTTTTTTCATTTTAAATAAATTATTTTGGTTTTCAAATTCCATTTCAGGTTTGTAGCTAAATCTAATTATATTGTTTCCCATGTTATGGCACAGGTTAATGCCAGTGATCGTTTGCTTACATCAACCCCACACTCCGAGGAATTTTTATGGGTGTTGTGGGAACTTTGTGGTATCTCGAGGTTAAACTTGTTCATGCCTGTAGCTGATTGGACTTTTTAATACAACATTATCGGTTTTAACCTTTCCACTTGTATGCATTTTGTAGATCTGATTGTGGACGCCAAGCTTTGCTTGCACTAGGGTTTTTTCCTGAGGTATTAAATGGATATGCTATTAAAAGCCATATTTACCGTTACAATGGGATACTCAGTTTCAATGCTGTACTTGTCATGTTTTGCCAATTAAATGGAAGCTAGTTTGTTAATATATTTATCTCCATAGTAGTCGTTGGTGAATTTATGATCATTTTCTTTTACTCTCCTTATATTGGAACTTCTGCTCTTTGTCAAATTTATATTTTTTTACTCTTACCACATTAATCTTTTTTTTAGGCTTATAAAATTTGTGATTATCTATGACCTGAGCTGCCCCTAAAGGAAGTTAATTTGGAAAGCCATGTTCCTGCTGCAATCCTGAGAGTTTTTTTTTTTTTTTTAATGAATGCTGCATTTGTAGTGTATAACATTTTCCGTAAGGTTACAGGCTTTAACACTTCAAGTTTTTTGTAGGTTGTTTCAATATTGATTGAAGCTTTACATTCTGCAAAGGAATTGGAGTCAGTAACTAAAAATAGTGGTAGTCCCAAATGCTCTATATTAAGTTTGAACTGGGTGGAGACTTTCTGGTTTTTCTAATCTAATATACTTGCACTGGATGAATTTCTGGCTGTTCAGGAGCTTCACCTCTTAATCTTGCCATTCTGCACTCGGCTGCTGAGATTTTTGAAGTCATTGTTACTGATTCAACTGCATCCTCTTTGGGTTCTTGGATTGGACATGCCATGGAACTTCACAAGGCTCTACATTCCTCTTCTCCTGGGTCCAATAGGAAAGATGCTCCCACACGGCTATTAGAATGGATTGATGCTGGTATAGTTTATCAAAAAAATGGGGTTATTGGTCTCCTGCGGTATGCTGCTGTGTTAGCTTCTGGAGGGGATGCTCACCTAACCTCAACCAGCATTCTTGTGTCAGATATGATGGATGTTGAAAATGGCACTGGAGAATCATCAAGTGGTTCTGATTTTAATGTTATGGAGAATCTTGTAAAAATAATTTCTGAAAAGTCTTTTGATGGTGTAACTCTTCGTGACTCTTCCATAGCACAGCTGACAACAGCACTTAGAATTTTAGCATTTATTTCAGAGAACTCGGTATATAGTCGTCTGTTTTTTGTCTTATAATAGTAATGTAGGGTTTCTTGTTTCACCATTGGTTTTCTTATCTGATTCTTCTTCATCTTCTTCAATGTAGACTGTTTCTTCTGCCCTGTATGATGAAGGTGCTGTAACAGTTATCTATGCAATTTTGGTTAACTGCAGGTTCATGCTGGAGAGATCCTCGAACAGTTATGGTAAGTAGTTGGATATACCGTTTAAAGTCAATTGTATAGTCATGGATCTTTGTGGCATCACTGTCGTAAAAAGTTTATAGTCAACAATCATATGCTGTGCTCAATGATTATCTGCCATATTGAACCATTTGACTTTGCTGTCTTCTACAGATTACCTTGTTGATGATGGAACAGAGTGCAATTCTTCGTCTGATTTACTATTGGAACGTAATCGTGAACAAAGCTTAGTTGATCTTTTGGTTCCATCTTTGGTATTGCTAATCAGCCTTCTGCAGAGATTACAGGTTTGTTCCATTATTAATTTGAGTCTTTGATATATTTGGAAGGACTATGTGACATTGCCACTTGATTTGTATATGTGACACGGTTGCTATAAACTTCTGATTTGCCACTGGAAAGGCCTCTATGTGATTTATTTGGAGGCATTGTAATATAGTCAGGCTACCTATGCTTATTTGAAAGAGGGCTTATTCAGGAATTCAGTCTTCTTTCTATTAGGGAAGTTGTCACTCTGTATGACATGCATTCCTTAAATTTCTATAAGAATTGAATAGTTTCAGTGCTATGTCTGTAGGAAGCTAACGAGCAGCATAAAAATACAAAATTGATGAACGCCCTCCTGCGTTTGCATCGAGAAGTTAGGTATTCAACTTTCTCCTGTTTTCTTTTTGATAGTCAAATTATTTACTTGGTATATAATTGAGTGGATTTTGTAATTGCAGCCCAAAACTAGCTGCTTGTGCAGCTGACTTTTCCACTCCTTATCCTAATTCAGCCCTTGGGTTTGGAGCAGTCTGCCATCTTGTTGTGTCCACTCTTGCCTTCTGGCCAATATATGGCTGGACTCCTGGACTTTTCCACACTCTTCTTGCCAGTGTTCAAACTACTTCATTGCTGGCTTTGGGTCCAAAGGAGACCTGCAGTTTGCTCTGTCTTTTGGTATGCAAGTTATCCATTTTAATTTGTTCTTTCAAAAGCTTGCTAATAACATGAAATCAATAACTTTTTGTGTTCAAATGCATTTATATTTCACCAAAATCATAGTCTCACAGATTAATGACAACTTATTGTGAATTTCTTTGCTGAAGTTATTTACTTGATTGCCTGATTTGTCTTATTACATAGTCGTGAAAAATCCTTATAATCAAAACCTCCTGGAGTTGCCCAATTTGACGAGCTTTTTGTTCATCTTTTTTGCATTACAAGAATGATTTTTTTCCTGAAGAAGGTGTCTGGCTTTGGAGGAATGGAATGCCCTTGTTGAGTGCCCTAAGAACATTAGCTGTGGGTTCGTTGTTGGGACCTCAGAAGGAGAAACAGGTTGATTGGTATCTAGAACCTGGACACCTTGAGAAGCTGCTTAGCCAATTGAGACCGCACCTTGACAAAATTGCACAGATAATCCAACATTATGCTATTTCTGTATGTGTTCTTTCCCCAAGACTTTCCTTTTGATATGATGTCATTCTCTTCTATGGTACTTCAATTCTAAGTCAAACTTCTAATTCAATTTGAAGAGAAACTTTATTTTATTTTACTTTGTGCGTATCTGGTGATATGATTTCTTAACAGGCATTGATAGTCATACAAGACATGCTTCGAGTTCTTATAATACGTATTGCTTGCTTAAAAACTGAAAATGCTTCTACGCTTCTACGGCCCATGTTATCATGGACCCGTGTTAGTTTTTCTGACTCATCTCCTTCATCAGACATGGATGTGTACAAGGTGATTCTATTATTCACATGTTATAGTTTAACTATTTGTGAGTCTGGTATGCTTGATATGGCTTTTTTCTCTTTTCAGGTTCACCAGTTTCTTGATTTCCTTGCTAGCTTGTTGGAACATCCATGTGCTAAGGTTTATAAATATCTGTCTCAATGCTCCCCAATTTCCTCCCCCTCTCAGTTTATCAGTGACTTATTTTCTGTGCAATGACTATATTCTCCACCAGGCACTATTGTTAAAGGAGGGTATTATCCAAATGCTAATGGAAGTGCTGGAGAAGTGCCTTGATGCTGCTGATGCAGATGGAAAACAGATTTCAGACTACACAAATTTTGCTAAATGTGGTTTTACCTTAACTAGTTGGTGCCTCCCTGTATTCAAAGCTTTCTCACTGCTTTGTAATTCTCGACCACCTCTATCTGGGAGACATGATTTGTGAGTAGATGACATGTGTTATGTGCTTTTTTCTTTTTCTTTTTCTTTTTCATGTTTTCCTTTGTGGAAAAGTTCAATGTATTCATTGAATTACTTTGTTGATTTACTAGGTATGAGTTTGAAGATTTGAGTTCTGAAGACTGTTCATTAATTTTCCCATATGTCCTTAAGTTTTGTCAGGTATTATTTCTTTTTAAGTTCAAATTGATACTTATAAGTTTTTCATGCTAATCACTATCTCTGAAGCAGTTGTTAGAAGTTGGTTATTGCATTTTTGTCTTCTAGTTTTTCTAATGAAAGATATGTGGGCTTCAGCGTCAAAGACCAAAATGATTTAGTAGATTTTTTTTATTTGATTGTATTATTTGTGTCACTGAAAAATTTTTCTTTCAGGAATTTTCTTAATGAATTTTATATGCTTGAAAGAATATCAGAGAATGTTTTACATTTGGCAGTTATAGAAAGAAGTGTTTGTTACAATGTTATTGGTATGGAGAATATTGTTTTTTTCAGGTCCTACCTGTTGGAAAAGAATTAGTCTCTTGTCTCTCAGCTTTCAAGGAATTAGTTTCTTGCCCTGAAGGTCAAGGTGCGTTAGTTTCTACTGTAAGCCATACTCGCTCTACTCTTGAAGAATTTGATTCAGGGAGAAGACATGAAAGGAATGGGAATCTTAGCCTTCTTAACGAGTTTGAATGGAGAAAGAATCCTCCTTTATTAAGTTGCTGGACAAAGTTGTTAAAATCAGTGGATTCAAAAGAGGGCTTGTCAACTTATGCAATTGAGGCCATCACTGCACTTTCTCTAGGTTCTCTGTGCTTTTGCATAGATGGAAAAAGGTCGGTCCGCCTTGATAATTGGCTACATTATTAAGGGCAATAGATTTTAATATCTCTATCGTTGAATAAAACTAGTTTGTATCGTCTTTTTAATTGCAAAAACTGCAATCTTTCTTTGAGCTATGTATGTTCTGCAAATAAGAGAACTTTCTTCGTTTTTCTTTTGTCAGTTACTGTTTTGACCTTGTTTTACAAGATTTCATGAAACAAGTCAAGATGTTCTGTGAACGGTTGGGATTACGAAGCAAACTTTGTCAGTTGTAGGGCATAGCTTGTCAAATAGGTCAACTGGTTTGGTGTAGCCTTGTAGGGTATAAGAAAGATTTGCAGAGTAGTTATGATATCTTCTAACACTAAAATTATTTAACAATTATGGGGTTTTTTTTAATTATAATAATGGCACATGCCATTGTGTAACATCAGCATCTGCTCCTCTTCAGGCCCAGTATTCTAGGTACTTTCTGCTATTTCATAATATTCTGACATGCTGCAGATGGTATTTCAGAATTTCCCACTGTTTTGTTTTCTGAACCTTTGTTTCATCTCTTATAAACTTGGTTCATGCTACAGTGTTTGACTGAATGGTTCCAAGAGCTACTTTTTTGGTCTTCAATAGGCTTGATTCTGTTTCACTCTCTTAACTATTGGTTTGCCCTCTTGGTTAGTGTGAACAAGGATGGGGTGTCTGCATTAAAATACCTTTTTGGGCTTCCTGATGAGAAGAGTGGGTCTGAAGGCTTTCCTGAAGAAAACATAAACTACATTTGGAAAATGGCTAATGTTTTGAGTTCAAAGATCAATGATGGTGGTGACTTCTTGGCTACCCCTGACTTGCAGACCATCTTGTGTCAGGTATGTGTTGTAACTTATTAGGAATCTGTCTTTCTGAAATTCTTCGTTTTCCCTTGATTTATATTTTGAAGTTTTCTTAACTACTGGTGTAATAGGTTTCAAATTTTGTGGGGGCATTGTTGATGTTGTTGCAAAACCCTACTGGCTCAGTTAATATTGACGATATCATCGGTACTGAAGGAACTCTTTTGTCATCAAATGACATTCCGGTTCCTTCAAATATACATCAACTGGTGGATGACAGTGCTGAGAGGGCTGATGATAATCTTTACTTGGTAGGATTTGAAGACAAGTTTTCATGGGAATGTCCAGAAACATTACCTGATAGATTGTCACAAACAACTCTTCCTGCGAAAAGGAAAATGCCACCGGTAGAAGGCTTGACTAGGCGTACTAAAGGCGAGAATTCACTGGGTGAAACCACCCAAAATACATTTTCACGTGGTTTGGGTCCATCAACAGCCCCTTCTGGTCCTTCTCGGAGGGATTCCTTCCGGCAGCGGAAACCAAACACCAGCAGGGCGCCATCTTTGCATGTGGATGACTACATTGCAAAAGAAAGGAGTGCTGATGGTGTTGCTAATTCTAATGTAATAGTAGCTCAGAGAGTTGGATGTGCTGGTGGAAGAGCTCCATCAGTGCATGTTGATGAATTTATGGCTAGAGAAAGGGAGCGCCAGAAACGTATAGTAACAGTAGTTGGGGAGCCAGCGGCACAAGTGAAGAATGCAGCTCCTGCAAGTGATGCCCAAAAAGAAAAGGTTGACCAATCTAAGCAGTTGAAGACAGATCTTGATGATGATCTCCATGGAATTGATATTGTCTTCGATGATGAGGAGTCGGAACCTGATGACAAATTGCCATTCCCTCAGCTGGATGATAATCTGCAGCAGCCTGCCTCTGTCATGGTTGAGCAAAGTTCTCCACACTCAATTGTTGAAGAGACAGAGAGTGATGTCAATGAAAATAGTCAATTTTCTCGTATGGGTACACCATTAGCATCTAATGCTGATGAAAACACTCAGAGTGAATTTTCTTCCAGGATGTCAGTCTCACGCCCTGACGTGCCCTTGACTCGAGAACCGAGTGTTTCTTCAGAAAAGAAATATTTTGAACAATCTGATGACTCAAAGAATGTAATTACAGTTAAGACCTCTAGTGGTTTTGATGCTGGTGCAGCAGTAAATGGTTCTGGGTTTTCTGCCTCTCACTACAATAGTACGCCAGCATCATCAATGCCTATTGATTCTAGGATGACTCCACAAAATTTCTACCTAAAGCACAGTCCGCAGCTTGTTGGTAATGTTCCAGTAGTTTCTGGTTCACGAGGACTTTATGACCAAAAAGTTATGCTGAATCAACCACCTTTACCACCAATGCCACATCCACAAACAGTCTTGCCTGTAATTTCTCACACTTCCGATTCTGTCCCTAGTCAATCTTCCCCATTTGTGAATTCTATGGCAGAAACACAGCTGCTAGTTCCTGCAGCCTTGCAAGTAAGGGAGTATCTCCTTTGTTTCACAAATTTTGGCCACGGGTTTGCCATCTTCTCTCCACTGTTATATTTACTTTCAGTGATCACCCAATCTTTCTTTCTTGCAGGTTCAGACAGATTATTTATCAGCACTTAGTGGCAATTCTGCACCTTTATCATCTTCCCATAACAGTGGATCTGCCAGGCCTCCACTTCCTCCAACACCAGCTCCATTTTCATCTAGCCCTTATAATTTATCATCTTTGAAAACTTCAACTTCAATGTCCATATACAATCAGACAAATGTTGGAACAACTGAGCTTCCCCAGGCCCAGATAGTTAGTGTTTCTGCATCAGCCGCTGGACTAGCGGCTTATCCACCACCTCCCCTCATGCCACCCTTAGTCTTCAATAGGCCAGCATCAGTCCCTGTAACTCTTTACGGAAGCACACCAACACAGCAGCAAGGCGAAAACCAACCAAATATCATGCAGAATCTCTCCATTTCTCAGCCTTCCATTCAGTCAATGCATTCCCTAGCTCAGTTGCAGCCTTTGCAGCCCCCACAGGTTCCACGTCCTCAGCAACCACCTCAGCATCTTAGACCACCAATGCAAGCTTCACAACAGTTGGAACAAGGCATGTCTCTGCAGAGCCCTGTGCAAATGCAAGTCCATCCACTACAAGTGTTGCAGCCACCACAAGTTTCTCCAGTTCATACTTATTATCAATCCCAACAGCAAGACTTTTCACCAGCACAGCAGCAACTGCAAGTTGAACGTGCTCCATCCCAAGTTCTACATCCCCAAGGGGATGTTGCAACCCAGCAGCAACAAGATTCAGGACTGTCATTACATGAGTATTTCAAGTCCCCAGAAGCTATTCAGGTTTTTTTTTTCCCATCAACTATTGCTAAAGATTTCATAAATTCATTTTTTCTTCTTTATTTAATTTGTTGAATATTCTTGTAGACTTTACGTTTACTCTTTCTGATTGTTTTGTCATGGTTTTTTTTTTTTTTTTTTTCCATTGCAGTCTTTGCTGAGTGACCGAGATAAACTTTGCCAGCTTTTGGAGCAGCATCCAAAATTAATGCAGATGCTTCAGGTTTCGATTACTTAAAAGAGTTTTTTTTTTTGGTTTAATTTTCCAGATCTTTCCCTTCTTTCAAAGTGATTGGATATATTGCTGATAGGCATAAAAACAGAGGCAAGAGAGATGATGGAACATGAAACACTAGACAGGATTTCATTTCATTTCTCTGATTTTGGTTTTTTCTGGTTTGCTTTGCTGATGTTTTATAAATCTGAAAATTCAGTGTTGAAAATATTAGGGCTTAGAACAATTGCGACTGGATTTATGGAACTGCCTAAATTTAAAAGGTTGACGTCATACAATTTAATTTTGAGTATGAATGATGGTGTACTCGCAAATGCATTAGATCATTGAAATATTGATAGTGGTAACGTTGTGGTAGCAATAATTTATGTCGATTGCCGCTTAGGGGTGATACTGATGATGATGGTCTTGACTTGCAACAATGACTGTTATTAGTAGTCAATTTTTTTTTTTTTTTTTGGTAGTGTGTTGTGATGGAGCACCAGTTCTCACCTAATCAATGGCAGTCGTCTTGGCCACATCATTTCCTAGATTGTGGCGGTCTTGTTGGTTATGCTGATAGTGTTCAGGTGGTGGGACTTTGATGATTGTCATGATGGTTATGGTTAGATTTAGTGATGGTAGGGATAATCGTTGCCAATTGTTGTAGTGGTGATATTGCTGGTTATGTACTTGATGGGTATTAAAGGATTATTTATAGTCATGGGGTAAAGGGTCACATCAATAAATGTATCTACAACCTCACTAGGCGTGGTTGGAATCAAATGAAGCAGGTAATCGCCTCCAGCGTACGAGGATGATAAATTACTTCCTTTGATCCCAAACTTTCATGGGGTTTTAAAATTTCAGCTTCTCTTAACTAGATTAAGAATGTTTTTGTCAATAGAATTCTGGTTCATACTTAATCACTATAATGTTTAAGTTCTCTGGTCATCTTGCTGTTTAACAGGAAAGGTTGGGACAGCTGTAGCAGACACGATATGGAAGCTCTTCTTTCTTGGGAGGATGGTTTAAGGCTGCAGATGTATCCAGTGAATCAAGGTTATCTTCGAGTCATTCCATGTTGTGAAGGGCATCCATGCTTTCACGCGGCAACCATTCACCAATCATTTTTTTGTCAAATTAATCCTGTACTATTTTTCATGTACTATAATATGTACATTTTTATTGAGATTTATTGATATTCCTTCATTTTATCTTCTAATTTTATTATTCATTAGCAGTAAATGCTTACAATCTGTAGTTTCCTTTGTTTTTCTAGCTGATGGTATGGCACTTGACGACCTGAAAATGTGGGCTATTAGGTCGTTGTTGTACTTTGAAACTGGCTGTCTGGTTAACCCAAAAGAGGGCATTGTTGTGTTACTCAAATTGACCTTGTAAAGTACATTATTTCCTTGAAATGTGAATATATACTTGGAAACTTATTCAAGAAGCTCGAAGTACTGGTGTTCACCTCCCAATGTTATTGCTGATTCAATCAGAAGTAGTTTGCTTATACTGTTGTTTTGTACTGGACCTCTTTTGCTGACTAGGTTGAGTTGTCTTGCTGGCTTCTTTCGAGAGCTTGACTCCCAAACTACAAATGTTTTCATAATAGGTAAGAATTCAAAGCAACTTAAACCTTCTAAGGTGGCAGCTTAAAAGCCTGTGATTTGTGGTTAGAATTTACCTAATAAACTTGATTTCCAAAGATAAATTGGATTGCGGGGACATCTCAATTTTTTTATTTATATATGACTTATATTATTGTAATTTAAATTTATCTGATTCACGGTCTTTGGTGCATAGTAATTTAATGGTATTATTTATTTTAAAATCATGTTTATTCTTAAAGTGTAACCTTAAACCACCTAGAGAACCTATTGAAATTAACGATTTCTTGGAGTTGTGAATTGTGATGCTCCAGATGAGAAGAAGGGCTCAACAACAAATAATAATGTAATTCTCAGGTTTGCAAAGCATATAAATAATGAAATCTGCAAGGCTGCATGATCCAAGAAGCCCATGATCCCAGATATACTACTTTAAGTTGCTTTCACTACCGACCAAAAGAAGACATTCCTCCTTTAAGAAACACTTCTCACGTGCCACCGCGCCCTCTGCAATCTTTCATTAATCCTGCCTATTAATTTTATCATTTTCCTTTCTTTTTCACTCTCTAAATTTCGAATTGAGAGTTATCTGGGTTCCTACCCAATTCGGTAAATAACTTAATTATTCGACAGTCAATCACTCCAAATACGAACTTTCGTGAAAATTTTGGATTGCAAACTAATTTAAACTCAACCAACCAACGGGTCACGTTTCATGTTGTCTCTCAATAGGTATAACACCATTGTTAGAAACTTATTTATCATTTATTCATTTCAATGGTTATCATAATAATTAGTAGCTTTCATTTGTGCTACCCACTTGCAGCAGAATTCTGATAAAGTGATTATCATATAAGCAAAAATTGGTAAAACAAACAAGAATGAATTGTTATTATTACTTTTTTTTTCTTTTAACACGAGTACAATCTATCCAATCCATTCGGGCGGAAATCACAAAACAAATCCCGAGCAATGTTGCAGGGCTTACAAACATATTTATTAATCCAAAATCCGAATCCCACTCTACAAGGGCAAGTCTAATTTTATTTGAAATGAGGACATTATTAACCTGCACGAGCAGATGAACATGAATTGGAGTTTATTCTTGTTAATTTAATTGAAATCTCTTCTGTCCGCTGTTGCAAGGAGCCTGAACGGTATTCTCGAGGCATTTGCTTCCTAAACTACCTTCAATCCCACCAATAGCATTAAGCCAAGCATTAGAAAACACCGACACCTTGTATTTGCCTTCGGGGCTGTTATCATTACTTGCCATCCCATCGTCCTTGACGGCACCGGAACCCCAACTTGCTTGCCCATTTGACTTCATTCCCATGTGCTACCATGCCTACCTGCATCCACATTCCAAGACCCCAAACACTTTCATGTGCTTTTTTTTTTGTACTAATTCTAACTATAACTCATAAATTTTTCCCAATAAATCTTTGCATTGAAGTTTTATTATTGTTTGGTTTAAGATTAAGTACGGCGTGATAAACGTATGAATATATCATATCAATTAAAATTCATAACAATACGTAAAAATAATTACGTTGGAGGGGCTTCTTTTATTTATAGCAAAGCCCTAATCATATATATATATATATATATATATATATATATATATATATATATATTATCTAATCAAGTTTAATATCTAATATAGAATACACCCCTTATAGATAATAAATCTGCGCTTATCAAAGAAGCCGAGTTGATGAACCTCTGTTGATATTGATAGAGACGTATTTCAAGATGATGAGTGTTACTCATCAATGACGAAATAATATTTAGTACTTGGTAAATTGCTCGTCAACTCAAGACTGGACAACAATATTTTTTTAATGTTTTCTAACTTTTTTTAGAGCAGAATTTTTGTCTCTTAAAGTTAAACATAATTACGGCAAAAACATAAAGACTTTATTAAAACTTAAAAAAACCTCTCAAGTTAGTCATTATAATAATTAACTCATAAATTTATGTTGTGATTGTATTATTATTATTATTATTATTATTATTATTATTATTATTATTATTATTATTATTATTATTATTCTGTTTATTATAATCTCCAATATGAATGATAGTTTATGAAATAAATGTTTATTCGACGTGGTATATTCTTTGTACTCAATATTCTTTACCAAATGCACTACCCACGTACTTCAATTCCCATACATCACTCCTTATAACTCTAATTAACATTGTTTCATTCTCTCCAACTGACAGCCTCTCTCTTCAACTGAGGAAAGAGAGAGGGAGAGGGAGAGATAGATTTTGAGGCAATTTGATGAAGTCTAAGCAGTTGAAGGCTATTGGTAATGGACAGAGGGTGGAAGCCTAATGTTGAAATATCACCAAATTGTCCACGTTGTGGCTCTTCAAATACCAAATTTTGTTACTACAACAACTATAGCTTGACACAACCGCGATACTTTTGCAAGGGATGTAGAAGGTATTGGACTAAAGGCGGCTCTCTGCGGAACGTTCCCGTCGGTGGCGGTTGCCGGAAGAACAGGAGAGGAAAGTCTGTAAGGTTGTCAACTGATGCTGCTGCTGTTTCCTCTAAAAGTTTGGCATATGGGGTTAGAGCTAATGGGTCAGTTGGGCACGCTTATGGCAGCAAAGTCAATTCGTTGGTTGAATCCACTATTAATTCTTCCACAGTTGAAGATGGTTCGCATATTGATCTTGCACTTGTTTATGCAAATTTCTTGAATCAACAACCGGATACCAATAAGAGTAGTACTGGAGCCTCTGAATCAATGCCAGAATTCCCTAGTGAGTTTGATCCATCTCTGGAGTTTTCAAGCATAGCGTGCACAACTTGGGATAGCACAGTTCAATTACTACCAGAAGAAAATGGTGTGGTTGGAAGCTTGTCTCTGGCAGAGTTGTCCCTCTCAACTCATTTCGGAGAGAATGATCAGATGTATTCTGCTGTATTTGATTCATTTCATCACAAGCATCAACAAGATGGAGTTCAACTATGTTCAAGTACTTACAGTACAATTAGTGATCATAATATTCAAGCGTTAATTCCACCATTGCCAAGTGAAGGGATGAATCCTCAAGAGATGCTATGGCTGAATTCTCAAATGATGGTAAACCATAGCATTCAAGCAACACAAGAGCCGATGCTTGGGCCTGAAGCGGTACAAGATCCAAATCTTTTGTTTAATAATTGGAGTCCATTTGATTTCTCAAGTGATGATACTTTATCCAAGACTTGAGAAATTTGATGATTTACTTCCATTAATTGTTTTTATTACTACAATTATGTATAGAATCAGAATCAAACAAAATTACCAGTATACAAGCTAAGTGTATGCTTACTGTAATTATAATAATGTTACTTTTGATCGAGTTTTTTCAGGAAAATGAATAAAAGGGCCAGGTACTTTTAATTTGTTTACGCCAGCAGCGGAGAATATGGTCTCATTTAAAGATGGATCAGTTGATAGCTTCACTAGTTGTTACTTGTTACTTATCTTATTCCAAATTAATGACGTCAATACATTGTTGTGAAGTTTTTGTATGCATGATAGGTGGAGGTGTCTAGCTCGAAATCAGAATCCATATTATATGTATTTTAAATGCTGCGTTGTGAACCTTTTTACCTTAATTTGCTTAAATGAGGTATTCAATAGCAAGATTCTAAGTTACCTCAAGTACTCGTGTGAAACAATATAAAATTATATTATCGATCTGCATCTTTGGTATAGAAGCTCTGGAAAGAATATTTGTTTCTTCTTAATTTATATAACTCCTGCAACAACTGACGGAAAAAGATAGAGAGGTTCTGCATACAGAACTCTGAAAAAAGAGTTAATACATATGCACCAATTACATTCTTCTCATTATCCTTCTAAGTTATTGTCTGGATTTCACAAGAAAAAAGAGTTGAATTTACTAATGGTTAGAGCTTACAAAAAGAGAGAAATTATAATTCTCGAAAGTAATTAAATCAAAGAATATCATTGAAGACTTATTACCTATAACTACTTACTACTCATTTACATTGTGAGTAATCTTTAGTAGACTAACCTTTCCAAACATAAGAAAAATAAATCAAGACATTTTAGGAAACAAATCAATCCTAATTTATAATAAAGAAGAGAAGTCAAATCATCTATTTATCGCCTTATTTATGATATGAATTCAAACCCAACTCAAATACAAATAAATAGATATTATAATTTATATACATAAAACCACGTGAGAAACAACAATTCAAATAAGTTAAAGATATATATATTTTTTAATCTGAAAGCATATTGAGCTAAAAATAGCTCAAATAAAATAATTGAAAATCCAAACGTTTTTAGGTCAAAATTTCTTAAAAATACAAGAGTCATATGAATTTGAGCTACCTATAAAAATAAAAAGGTGAAACCCTTGTAAGCTAAAGGGGTGAAAATGGCATATTAAACCAACACATTATAAATGAATCCTTACATTATAAGGTGAAATCCTGGGTGTATTTGTCTTTGAATTTTGTGTATTGTTTTCAAAATTTTGGTAAGAATATATAATCGGTTTTGATTTTTTTTTAATTTTAAGAATTATCTGACTGATTTTTATTTAAAATATATTAATAAATGTGTGTAATTTAGAATATGTTTTTAGAATATAATATGAAAATAAACACGCTGCAACTGATTGTTAACAATTATATTAAATAAGCATTTAAAAATTGTAGTAAATAAGGAATTAGTATATAGGAAATGGAATTCAAGCTCTGTTAAAGAGAGTGTTTTCTGATGAAGAAAACAGTATAACATTCATGCTCCAAAGATTTTTTAGGATGATAGTAGTAAGTGGCAAATCTAGAAATTTTCTTTATAGGGGGCACCGTTTACTTTAGAATTAAATAAATATGTAGCTAACTATAATAATTAATATTTAATTATATTTAAAATAATTTTAAGATACATTAAAAATTAGATAATTTTTTATTTTTGGATATTTGTGTGTGTGTGTGTGTGTGAATATATTATAATTTGATAAAGTTTTCAATATATATATATATATATATATATATATATATATTTAAGTTTTAAAGTCTATTTAATATAAATAAACTAATATTTTTTAATAATATTGTTTTAATACGTTATATGAGAAATAACCGTATTTAATATTTGGATTTTGATATTCTATAGCTACAGAATTTATTTTTTTAACTATTTGATTATTTAAATTTAAGACTGTATGTAAATTAATATATTGAGGAAGAATTGAATTCAAAGAATATTTATAAAAATTTAGATTGATGTAGTATATATATATATTACAAATAATCTTTCAAATCTATTATCATTATGTATATTCTAAATGCCTTTCAAATAAATTGTATGAGTATATAGATCATGATATTTCAATCATGCAATGAATAAAATGGAGACAAACCTATCTAATTATGTAACTTTAAGAGGGTTTAACATAAACAATACCTAAAGTTAAGGTGAACCTAATGGCAGGAGGTATTTTTATTAAAATCAATAATTTTTATATGAAAGTATATTTGTTAGAAACCAAGTTATTTTTATATAATGATATATATGTGAGTATTAAAATTTAAAGTGGTATAATGGGATTCAAATTTTTAGTGGAGGCCCGGGCCCCTTGATCAAAGCCTAAGTCCGCCTATGATAGACAGTAGTGGAGGCAAGTCTCAACGATGAAAAAAAAAAAATTGGAAACAAACATCTCAAGGAAATCTTATACTAAAATGTTGACCTGTTAGTGATTTAATTATTTTTGTAAGCTGCCTAGTACCATTAAGAAGAAAACTGGAGAATCATGATCATCAGCAAGGATTATAACTAAACTAGCTGCACCCCAAGTGGAAAGGATTATGAGTACTGGCGGTAGCTGGTTACATTACAAGAAAAATAAGAATAGATGACTGACACTTTATGACAAAAATCATTATATCATAAAAGGATGATGAAGTCGTGATAGAATTATGATCTATCAGACACTTAATGATATAATTGTGATAAATTTTTTGTCTATCAAGAATCGATGATAGACTAGTGATAGAAATTAACTCTATCAAAAATTTTATGATAAATTTTCTTATTGACCGTATTTGACTAAATTTTGAATTAATATTTTATTTAAAAAAATCAGTAAATGCCTTTAAAAAATCTAGAGTGAATTACTTTCACTACAAAAAATTTTTAAATATTTGACACATGGGTTTTAATTTATTTGAGAGTTTTTTAAAAGTCAGTTAAATATAATACTGTCTAAAAAATCAACCCGTATTTTTCACTTATTTGACACCATTGTAATAAAACTTAATTACATATTTACCATTTCATTATTCCCTCTTCCATCTATTTTACCCTAGCCGTGCGCTTCTCCATCGGTCCCTCATCGATTTGGTGGAAATCAGTCATCCAGTCGCTCATCAATTTGTTTCCTCCCACTGTTACTCAATCCAATTCACTCCCCAGGTCATTCCCCTAATCCCTTGCTCTATCATCGAATCCGACCGCTAATATCAATGGGTAAGTTAGTTTTCTCACACATCAACTATCTCCATCAGTTATATTAGTTTCTCTCCTTCGCTCTCTGCTCTAGCCACTGTTTATCGTCTCTCTCTTCCTCTATCTATTTTCTTACCTATGTTTCTTATGCATCTCCCTTATAGGAGGTTCAAAAATAGAGAGATGATGCAGTTTGGAAAGAGAGAAGTGAGCTGACGAGCTATAGTTTAGTTTGATTCAAATCGAGAGCAGCAAAGACCTTTGAGTGAGTAAAATAATTTATTAATTTGATTGCTAAAATATAATTTCTCTTGGTCAAGCTAAATTTGGGGATGACCTGCATGCCCTTTTATATTTGATAGATCTGAATCTTTCTTTGAAATTATTAAGTATAATTTGGGGAGAGTTCCACATTTCTTTATGTAAATTTCATTTGTTTGTTCATGAACACTTATATACATAGGCATTTTGGAGATGTAAAAATGAATTTACATATTTGTAGATGGTGTGATTGATGTGGATTCCGATTGGATTTTTTTTATATGGATAATGTTATATTCATGGGGAAGAAGAGGGAAATATTTGTGCTTTGTCGATAAGAGAGAAATTATATAAAGTGTTGAAGATTTATGAATGAACATATGACGTTTATGTGAATGGGTATGTGTGCATGTATGTGTTGACAGGAGAAGAAATAAAAATTTATGATTGATGTAAATGTCTTTGTTTGCTTTTTAGCAGAGACATCTGCAAAGAAGGACGTTGAAGATTTTATGCTACTGGACATGAATGGAAGGATCTTGAAGCTGAACTTGAGGTGATTTTCCTTTCTTTTTTATTTTTAATTTTTTTAACAGAAGATTCTCTTGTAAACATATCTTACTTGTAAAATGGGTTTTTATTAATTTTTGGTTTACACTAGATTAGATTTATTTATGGGTAAGTCAATAGTGATATGCCTAATAAAGTAAAGGCTTTTGCTTTGCTTTATTGGTTCCAACAAATGATTCACATGTTCATGAAATATAGAATTACTTTTTCCAGTTAAAAGTATTTTTTTTCTAAGTTTATCTGTTTTCTTTAAATTCTAATTACAGTCTTTGTCTGTTGTCATAACCAGCTAGCATTTTTGGTATTTGGATTTAACGCTTTTGGTAGTTAAGAGATAATATGATTTTTGGTAGTCTGTTTGCACTAGGAATGGATATTCTTGAGATAAACCACCCTATTGGATCTTTTGGCACATTCCAAACCAATTAAATTTTGGAAACTTATTAGTTATATTTATGACCACAAAAATAAATTGATTAGTACCCAAAAATCAATGTGAGTATTTATATATTATGAGACTATTTACCATATATAAAATTTTGACCAAATTAAATAATTTGTCTCATATTCTATTCAAGCCCACTTAGTTAATTAGTTCCTTTTTCACCACTAAAATTAACCCAATATAGTTTTCTATTATAAGGATAGTTTTTTTTTTCCATGAACATCAATTCTTATTCTTTATAATTATACTATTTATAAATAGTCAAACAAATCATTTTTCTGCCTTCATCTTTGCTATTTTTAACAATACATGACACCCACATTGATGCAACCGTTGTCCAATACGGTCTTTGTCCTCGGCCTTGAGACGCCACATTGCTGATTAGGACTTCACTAATATTAATCCATTGATGTAATATTGTAAGCATATATGTGTCTTGGATCATCACCAAACGCTTGCTTAATTCTTTATATATGACTATTTAAGCTATAGTTTTCCGTTTGTTACATCCTTATTGGTGCATTAGTGGTCCACTTTTCTTGTACTATATAATAGGATTAGTTAAACTAGTACTTTGAATTTACTTTAAAGATACCTACGTACCCATAAACTAGATTCCACTATTAATTATTTAATCAATTAGGCTTATTATTTGTTTATTTATTTATTATTTTTGGTTTTGGTGTTGTTGCCAATCGGATCACCTATATATTTACTTTAGGGTCTTTGTTATCCACCCCAACCCCAATGTTGAGAAAACATGCACTGAACAGACTGGATGACACCATTTTGGAGGAATTCGTTGCTGTAAGATCAATTAACTTGTGAAAATAGCTTATATTGCAGACATAAATGCATATATAATGTCTGCATGCATGATCATTCAAGCACACATTATAATATCGATGGTTTGATTTGACTAGTTTTAATTTGGACTCTGTTTTGCACTCATTAAATGTGTTTATTGGTTGATGTGAGAATTTCAGGAGAACTACACATTGAGATCTGCTCTGCTAAGGTTTCACATGCATTTATTGCTTGGCAGCTTGATTCCGTAAAGCATTCAAAAGTGAGTTACGAACTGGGAAGTTGGAAGTAAGCATGGGAAGTCCAAGGCTAAACAATTAACAAACCACATGGCTTGTGTCCGGATTGCATCACATTCTGCATAACTCTTAAACCTTTTTCTGCACAAAATTTGTACACCATCGCATGGAATGGCATTCATTTGCCCTTAGCCTTCAGCCTTGTTCAGAAACAAGTTTTGTCTGATACTTATTTATTATCTTTTCAGTGGGACAGCTTTGTCTAGCTTTGCAATTGCAAACGATGATCCCATTCTCAACAAACCAAACCTCATGCAGGTAATCTTGGTTGCCAACTCCATCAAATTGTTTGAATAGATGTTACTTTGTCTCTCTCTTTTCCATCAATCCATGTGTAGTCTCCCTCTTCAGGGATGATTATGGACCCATTTTCAGTTATCTCGCTTTCAGGTAGCCAAGATTTTATATTTGGTAGGTTGATTATTGGCCATGTCCAAGTACAAACTGCAGGTTGCCATGGTCGAACAAATACTTTACTCTTGTCTCCAAATCTCAACTGCAAGTGCAATAGAGGTTGCAATTGCAAGTGCAATTAATTATATACACTTGCGTACGGTTCAAATAGTTTATTTAATCATCTTCATTACTTCGTATTGCTTATGTTCCGAGCATTCTGTGTGACATCTGTTCTGCATTTAAGAGCAAATTAAGAAAACGAAATGGACTTCCTGTAAAATATTAATATTTGTAACATGCTAACGTGATGAAAATCAACATATTGTGATTAAGAATTGAAACAACTTATCAATAAGGAGACTAGAATACTGATACTTTTATATCTTCCTTTGAAGATCAAAACTTCTATGGCCAGCCGGTGATGCTGTAAAGTACCATATGGATAAAATTTTCAACTTTTTCATTGGCATTATCATCCCTTTTCCAGTTTTTTTCTCTTTGCATTGATCTTATTGCACGTCACCACCACTACAGTGAGGTTTTGATGATAATGAGAACATTAATTTCTTAGAAGGGTTGGCTGAATATTTTGTTCCTTAAGTTGTATATTTTAGACTAATTGTATATTTTAGACTAATTAACTTGTTTTGAAATGACAAAGGCTTGTATTATTACTGAGTAATGATGAAAAGTGGCTAATGGCTATCACATTAATATTGATATTTGGAAGAAAAAAATTTTAATACGACAAAGCCATGAAAGCTTGCAGTAACAAAAACGATTAATGCTGTAAGTCTGCATGACTAATTGGCTTTTATTTATTTATTTTATCAAGATAAGCTTTCAGAGTGCCTTTTATTAATCAGCTTTCTTCATTCTTAATTGTTTAACTTTTTCCTCATTATCCTTCCAAGGTTGCCCAGGAAGTTGCGAAGTCCATTCTACTTCAGTGCAATTAAACATTCTTTTACATTAATTTAGGCTTTTGAAGCCAAACGGAGAAAACAAGAATCCAATTTTTATGCATGGATCATGACTGCATTTATATGAGAGGTAGGGGGTTTCAGCGACTAGGAGACCCTAAAGTTCTGAGAAAAACTCCTGCGAAGTGAAGTTTGTTTCATGAAGAAACTTAACCAGATTAAAAAGAAGAAAAGCGACAAAGATCGGGAATTGGTCTTCGTCAAATGTAGGTTCAGCATTGTCCTTGACACTACTTTTTAATCAAAATGTCTAGACTTCTTAGCCTTCCGTGACATGGAAGTCACTTGTCTGAACCTGTCCTGCACATATTAATTATTGCTTTTGTTCAATTTTCCTTTTATGGTTGTAGAACTTGATCTTCTGGTTTCTCCAAAGTGTAAGTGCCCGATTTCCTATTTTTCATCTTGCTTCTTTTACTTTAATTATTGCTTTTGTTCTGTGCCTGGCTTGACTTGCTTATTGGTTCTAACTTCTTGTAGAAAGCTCATATTTAGATTTGGCTGTTTGAGCAGACCATCATCCACCACATGCCAAACTGCAGCTATATTCAGTAAGAGACAGTTGTACACCACAAAAACACAAATGAATGCTCATATTCTATATAGCTATGGCACTGGTAGTATTGTACACTAGCATATAGACAGTTGTTGTTTGCTGTATGCTCAAATTTTGGTAAAATCAACAGTTATGTACTTTGCCTGCCAAATGTGTACTTTGCCATACTGTTGTCTCTTTATCAGATATTTGATGTATTAACTCATCATAGTCAATCACGCATCAACTTTTGCTGAGCTTTATTTTTTGTTTAATAGCATAATCTTGAGGTTAATATGTCTTCATACACGTAGTGGTTATCATCTGTAACACTGATTGTTTGAAATCTCAGGTGGAGCAATTGAAAGAGTTGTCAAAACAACCTGACATATATGAAACACTGACCAGGTCTCTGGTACCGAACATCTGGGAGTTAGATGATGTGAAGAAAGGTCTTCTTTGCCAGGTTCAACAATAATTTCGCCCACTAATATTACTTCTTTCTTGATATTCCCTTTTTCTATATGACTTTACATCATCATTCTGCTATGATGCTCATGACTAGTTTACTGACTCAATGTAGCTTTTCGGTGGGAATGCTTTGAAGTTGCCCTCTGGTTGCTAGCTTCCGTGGTGATATCAATATCCTTCTTGTTAGTGATCCTGGAACTAGTAAGTCCCAGTTGCTGTAATATATACACAAGCTAGCTCCTCGTGGCATTTTACACCAGTGGAAAGGGGAGCTCTGCTATTAGCTTGACTGCTTATGTCGCAAGACCCTAAAACTGGAGAAACTGTATGATGCCATCTTCTTTGTGATCCTTCTAAGCTCTTTCAATCTAGCTATAACCCATTGATATGAGGAATAGATTAAGATTTTGATATTAACGAGTCAATGACCTACTTAATAGGTTCTGAAATTTGTCATGTGAACTCCAAATTTAATTTGGTTGGCTATCATTTGTTGTTGCTTTTGGATTTGAATTACAATCACAGTTTGTTGTTGATAGTTGCTAATGATTTAGCTTATGTATTAGTAATGATATACATGATCTATGCAACTTTTCTCTATATTGTTATGTGGATGTCATTGCTATAAAAAGTTTTTGGACTCAATTGGTTGTGCACTTTAATTTTTAGTTCATATTAAATTTGTAAATGAATTTTAGACACAAGAATGTATAAATAAAATAAAAAAATTATAGTTTTGCATAACTAAATTTAAATATTGTGACAGAAAATGCTAATCATAAATTCTGTTACAAACAACATAATTTACCTACAAAAATTTTCTGCAAAAATTAAATTGGAATCCAAAAAAAATAATTTTTCTGCCAAAAATTTCAAACTAAAAATAAAAAATAATTTTCCGCCAAAATTTTTTAAGGATTATTAAAAAATTATTTACCTAGTGTGATAGACGTATGACATGTAAAAACTATCATAAAATTATAAAATTAATTGCCTAATATGATAGACGTATGATATGTAAAAACTATCACAAAGTTGATGATAGACTTTTTTTCTATCATGAATGAGTGACAGTGACATAGATGACTCTTTGATTCTCTATCATCCACCTCCGTTTATGACCGTTTGTTTCCGTCATCTATTCCTATTTTTCTTGTAGTGTTACAAGCTACGAATATAGCACACGGTTTTTGAACACAATTGCATGATCTCCTACGCAATCTCTGCCTATGTTTTCAAAAATAGTTGCTGATGATGATGATCATAAACTGTCTTCAAACAGATTTTCATTTCAATTTTTAATTCTTTATCTTCGAAATTCATTGAACCATCGACTCTAATCTTAATATATTTAGTAATTATATATTGTATTATCCATCAGAAAAAGTGTTCCATTTATCGTCTCTTTTAACATGTTCAGCGTAGTCAACATCAAAATAGTAAATTTCTTTGATCTCATAATTCTTTTGGAAACATTCACTAAAAATCGTTATTAGGTCAAACTCTTCTAAGGAGGTGAATGAAAAATATATTAGTTTGCTTCGGACATGTATCATATTTTAGTTCTTCTTATTATATGAGACTTTTTGTTTTTTTGTTTTGGTTTTTTTTTTCTTTTTTTTTGCTTTAATCATTTTTATCAATTATGTATAGAGATATAGGTTTCATTTAAATCATCCAATATATCGAACGTTTCTTTATGTTGAACAGTACTCCAAAGGCCTCCTATATCGATCATTTAATTAATTAACCATTCTTGATTGCTTAATTTGTAGCTACCAAATTCTAGATCTCAATCAACTTTGATCTTTAAAACCATATTCTAATTGAATTTATCCTGAAAATTAGAAGTAATTCCCATGAAAAGTTAGAAGCTGCAATTAACTTCATATATGTCAAATTTTAGTAGTTTATTCTAGCTCTATCTAGCTACTTCAAAATTTTTATGAACCGAACTAGTTGTTTAGTACTTGGTCCAGAATATCTTATATACGCCCAAGGTTAAGATTAAAAACTTCAATAGCAAATTAAACATCCAATTCAAAACTTTCGAAATTCACTGTTAAATCTTTTCAATATTACATTCAATCATTATTAAGTTCTAATATGTTCGTTTGGTGGGAAATTTGAACGTTTCATGCACTTGTTAATGAATTAGTATTAACGCCTGGAGGGTTCATGAAGGTGATCAATGTTAGCTTAGTAATTTGGCAACAATTAAAATTATTTAGCGCGACTCGTGATTCCAGAAACGTTAGCCCAAGATCCAAGAGACTAACCAACTCTCACGATCATCTTAATTAATGCCGAAAAAGTTCTAGGTTACTGAGTCAACAATTTTGATATCAAATCACATCTTTGAAAATTGATTTTATATATATTATACAAACCTAGTCAAATGTATTACATATATTGATCAGTAGTTCACGTTTATTAATTAATTAATCCATAATTGAATAGTTCACATTAATGAATTTGTTTTTTTTTTATGCTGCTTAATAGTCTACGCTGGAAAGTACAAGATTCGATCGATTTTTCTATAGAAACTATAGGCGTTAGTTCAATCAACCCATGAAACGATGACAAGTAGTGCTCATCAGTCGATCTAGAGTATCAATATGATATTATCATTTTAATTTGACTACCTTATATCTTCACATCTGTGTGTTTAGATGAACATTTAAATTTTAGGTTGAATTAATTAAGAATAACAATACTATACAAGTTTGCTTAACACATTTTAATTTGGGAATCGGTTATATGTTGTATTTGGAGTATTGATGATAATATACTAGACTCTTTAGAATCATTGGATGAAATATTAAATTTTTTTTTTCATTGTTTACTACAGTCAGCATTAACGCTATTCTCTTTATTAATCTAATTTAAATTATTTAATTCAAGTATTGAAAATCATAACATAAATCGGCTTTAAGATGTGAGCTGTCATATATGTAAAATGAATATTCATTTGATTGAAGGTTTGACAGAATCAAATAAATTAATAAGCCGATTTTGAAACCATTTTAATCGTTTGAACTCTCGGTTTCAGACTTCATCAGAAGTCCAGAAAGTTAAAATACGAGTTAAATATTCTTCCTCAGTGACAGGTTGAATAGCTTACCAGGCACCGTCAATTATTAATGATATATTATTCGTATTTGTAGTCTTAAACGAAAAATTATTTTCTTTTTCTTTTCCTAATCCAGGACCATCACAAGCAAATTAAAAATAAAACCTAGGCTTTTTTTTTTTAACAAAAAAATCATAATTCATACATAGCGTAAACATTGTAAAAGAAACCCACACACACAAAACATAATGTAAAAATAATAATAATAATAATAATAATAATAATCATGAATCATCATCACAAATTTTATTTCAAATTTTGTATCTTAAATAATGTGTATTCAATTAATACTAGTGTAGTAGATGATTAGATGATATAATGAGTGATGTGATAGTTTTAAATTCATACTATGTTATTTGCGATAGATTATTTTGGGATGTGTATCAAAACAATAGAAACATTTATATTGCTTGTGTTATATTCAGGGTGTCAAACATACCACGAACCTAATATAATCAAATAGCAGATCTGTTATCAATTATTGTAAGTCTAATTATTAAAAAAACTAAGTAAAATAATAAATACGGTTGTTACTAAAATATCTTTTATTTCATTCTACAAATCCATAAAACCCTAATTGTTTAAAAAAAAATTCACTGCTATATTCTTGTTTTTAAGGATATTAACAATTTACCCCCGAGATGAAGTGAAAATACAAATTCCTCCTTGCAAGATTTGAAATTACAAATTATACCCTGATTTTTGAATTCGTACGTTAAATTAAACGGAAGAGGAGGATGGAGAAAAACCTCTTCACAATTTTACCAAAATAACCTCATGTTCCATCATTTGATATTAACAATTTATACCCTGAGATTAAGCAAAAAGCAAATTCCCCTTACACATTTTGAAATTACAAATTATCCCCTTATTTTTTAATTTCGACATTAAATTAAGTGAAAAAAGATGAAAGATAATATAATATATGCTATTCGAAGTAAATTAATTTACATAATAGTAAATTGCAATTATTTTAATAATTTTTTTATACTAACAATTATTTTCATTCTAAAAATAATTTTAAGTGATATAAATATATAGAATATGATATACTATACTTAATTAGATTAAACAATTAAGCAAATTATATCAATTAAATATATCATAATTATAATACATGGGTGACACATTTAATGACCATGTCGAATCAGCGTTTCATGTCTTGACACGAATAATTAAATGGGTTGATATACATGACACGAATTGCCACCCACACGATCGTTGTTTCCTTCTCTTCATTGGCGAAATTGCTTCCGTCATCAATTCCTCCTCTCTCTCCTCTACCAGAACTCGCCACCGCCTAATTTGGGTTTGTTAATTAAAGCTCGGATTAAAGGGTGGGTTCAATTTGTTTCAAATTTACTTTCTATTATTTATTCAATAAATTTTTAAATATTTTTAATTATTATTCACTACAAGAAAAACAATCATATTTAGCGGTCAAAAGCCGCTAAATAAGTATATAATTGGCAGTCAATAAAACGACACCAATGGCACCGCTAAATATAGTCTATTTGGCGGTTGATCAAAACGTCAAATATATTCACAATCATATTTCTCACATAAAAGCGCCAAGTATAATAACATATATACGGTAGAAAACATGTCATATATGTCACTTTTTATTTTCAAATTTGGTAGGTTGTAACGGTTATGTTTTTGAATTACAATGTATTTATCGCTTTTTGCCCGATAAATATAGTTTTTGTAACAGCAACATTTTTGAATTGAAACATATTTATCGCTTTTTGCCCAATAAATATATTTTGTAACGGTTAACTTTTTTAAATTTTATCATATTTGACGCTTTTTGAACAATAAATATGGTTTTACAACAGTAAAAATTTTTTTAAACTGGATAATATTCGTCACTTTATGAACGATAAGTATGAATTTTCTATTCGGATATATATTTGACGTTTTTTGACCGCCTAATGTTGCCGAATACCACTCGGCTGGTGCTCTTCCGGCCAGTATTTTACATATATATATATATATATATATATATATATATATATATATATATATATATATATATATTGCATATGCTGTATATATTTGTAAATATGCTGTATATATTTGTAAAAACAAATATCTGAAATTTTTTGAATGTTACATGCCGTTCATTGAAAATCAACTCCCAAAACGTATAAATCAACAAATAAATGAACTAAATGTATAAAATCATTTCCTTAGTGATGCTATGTCAATTCCAAAACACAGTACAAAATCAAATGATGCTCTCAAATCAAAATATTCAAATTAAGCACCACATGAACTACAACATTCAAATCACTTCACTAACATCCAAGTCATTATATAAAGCAACTAAAACAACACTTCATCAACAATAGTCTGAACTCCACACATACAAGAGAGGTGTCTACCTTCTATTAATTGACTCTTTATGATAAATATATATTGAACAAATTATAAATTTAATTATAAAAGTAATTCTTAAAACTTAAATCCATAATAAAAATACTTCACGAATGAACTTTGAAAATTTATATCTATCATCTATCATCTATCAAACAAATTTCAACATTTTGTCCATCTATTATCCTAAAATAACCTAAAATAACAATAAAAAAGTATTTACAACTAGACTTGAGGAGCCTTATCTGGCATTCAAAAATTGATAATACAACTTCACCTTCTACTTAATCAACCTTGCCCTACAACAAAAATAAATTAAATCCATGTCAAACCAACAAATGAGTAAATAAAATCTTGAATATTGAATATTAACAGTAAGAAAAAGCATATAAAAGCACAAACAACAATTGATCATAAATAAATACGTTTAAGAAGATCCAAGCAATTTTAATAACTATGTTAAATAAAAAGTTTTAACATGAAAAAAAAAAACCAATATGAACGTACTTGACCAATTCTACTCAGCTGTGTAATAAAATGGTTTATCCTAACAAAATATTTGTGACATCAAAATATCTGTAATTATAATAATTAGGTAGAACCAATAAACCAAGAATAAACTCTTTTTTTAGGATAAATTTCATTTCATTCCTTCAAATCTTCCTACTATACTAAACTGCTAGTAGCCTAACTGAGTTCTTCTAACACTATTATTCTTAAATTTAAAACAAATTTTCTAAAATTTCATATAATTTCTAATTCTAATTGCAAAGACCTTCGGAAGAAAACAGAACAATATATGATGCCATATGACACATAACGTATTCGAATATTCCCTCATTCAAAATAAGATTCAGAGACATTTATTGGATGTTCCCATTTAGTCCACTACAATAAAAGATACCAAAGAATGGGACAATCATATCAAACTTTTAGTTTCAAGTGCCTTCATAGACACCCATGCAGATTCCAAATATTTGATATGCCCAATTACATTCTATATTGGCTAACCTCCGAGAATGTGTGTTGCTTACCAGCTGTCTTTGTCTAACACAAGTATTTCACTATGTCTCTCAACATTTATATTGACTCGATTAAAAGATATCATAGTTGTCGGTATTCTTTTCCCCTCATTTCCAATGTGGAGTACAGACCAACAGAAGGGCCAATAGGATGCTCCTAAGTGAAAGTGATTTTGTTAATTCTCTCATAAAAGAAACATAGATGATCATAATTCCAAAATTTACATCTTTCAAGAGCCCTCAAAAAATGAAAATAAGCTAGTAAGGATGTGGTAAGTCCCAAAATAAAGTACTACCACTAAATCAAACACAAAGTTTATATCATTAATTAACTTGTCAAAGTGGAAAAACAAAGAGAACACCCCAGTATCCATATATTAAGACAAAGATACAGATTAAAAATAACATCACATAGCTAATCCTCACAACTAAGTACAATTAGGATGACTTGTACTTCACAAGAAAACATAACACCCTTTTTCTTTTGACACTTCTAGAAAAAATGATTACCTGAGTAATGAAAAACTTGAACAAAATTATAGTGCAATAAGAAAATTATTCACCACCAGCAACAACTCTAAAACAAAAAATTCAGATTCTATGGAAATGCAAATGGGCATCACAGTAGGAATCCTAATTTTTTAAGATCCATGTATTGCAAAGTGCATCAAATTAACCTAACTAAAAGCTTAGTTTATTATTACTTTCTAGTTCATAGTTTCTAGCTCGAAGTCTAAACACATGTGAAGGTATTTTCTAGAAATAGGGACGCATATAAATTTGGATAGAAGATGCAATAAAAACTAAATGCAACAGCCCACAAACTAGAAAGTAAAGACATGAAATCAACCTAAAATGATATACCTCATGCCCAATATAACTCCATATTTTAGCAGAAGAATCATATGATAGATTTGAAATGAGGTCTACTATAATTTTAAGAGTCAAAATGGCATAGTTTAGACCACCTCCAAAATATCTCATCATATAGCAAACTTAACAGGTGTTCAAGAACTCCAAAGACCAAATGCTGCTCAACTACCCGTATTCAATCAGAAAGAAGTATAGTTGCAGATTGGTTATTTTATTTTATTTTTTAGAGAAAATTGTGAATCAAAGTAGACCTCTAATCCACTAGTTTCTATGAAACTTTAAACAGGATTCAACAATCTTTTAGTTATAATATTAGTCACAAATGTTAGATATATAAATATTTTATTAGGTTTTATATACCAAGATCAAGAGCATCAATCATAAGTGACACTGAATGTGTAAATCATAGATTGAAACAATAATAATATCACCAGGTCTATAGTGGAAATCTCTTAATACTGACCCACAACTCCTAAAATTAAGGTGAAGCTTGTGCCATTAGAAGTTCATAAAGGAGTATCTCCAAAGTCATTGTCTTTGCATGACTTTACACTTTAAAAGTTACTTTTCCTCCAACTTGGTTCAAACTTTGATATCAGGACTTACCTAATAAAACTTACCCAAAAGAATTAACTTATGCAAAAAGCCTATTTCTCCAATTGTGGTTGAATCTCACCATTCCTTCTATAAAACTTCCTATTTCTTTTTTTGTGCTAGGCTTCACTTTTGACAAGCTTAAACTGCTTCACTTGACAGAACAAACATTATTATAAATGAAGTCAACATCACCTTAAACACAAAGTCCTAGACCTAGAACAAATACTATTATACTGAACCAACCCGAAAACAATAGAGCTATCTAGATTCCAAAAAATTATATATACATATAAAACAAAATATATGATGAAAAGACTCACGAGAGAGTAACCAACACACCAAACTCAAAACTAGATTATCACTAAACAACAATAATAATACCATACATAACAAAGTATTGTAATAAGACAAAGTTACAATTGGAGACAAACATACAATTCATACAAAGGACTACTATGACAGAGAAGCAAAACTCTTATTTAGGTTAACAGATTGCATTTGGAGTTGAGTTCAAAAAGAAGGCTAACCAATCATAATCAAAGATTGCACCCTCTCTTTTGTGAGCGTATTTTAGACGAAAAAAATATCATTAATTTAGAGGTCCACAAACTTGAGCTCCCTTTTATTTTCCTGGACAATTATCACAAGACTCTTTAAGTAGATATGCTCTTATCCATGGAAACTCCAAATTTCTACTAATTGGATTGGCCACTAATTAACTTGGGTTGAGAAATAGCTAGATAATCTGGCTGGTCTCAAAGCTAAAAACTTGCTAGCTAATGCTTCATATTGACATATTTTCTCCAGCAAAAGGAAAGGTGTGAAACTGCTTTCAGATTTATAAGAAAATTCATAAGTAAATTGACCAAGAAACATAGGCAAGAAGTTAAGAACTTCTAATATACCTTGCAAACTTGCATCTGCGGCTGGGATTGCTTGGTTTTCCCATTTCCTCTGACTATAAATCTACAATATGCCATGAGAAACAGTAAAATACTTTGCACAAATTCTGGGAGGCATTAAATGTGAAGTATAAATAAATCCATATACATAACTACGTATAGAATATAGTCAAATATGGACCAAACCAGGGGAAATAAAGTGACCCAACAGGTAGAAACCAGAAGTGGTTCGTATAAATTTCCTCAAATACTAACTTGAGTTGTAGCATCTCTATGTCTGATAGCACGACTGGAAATTACAAATAAAAATGGCTAATATCATTTCAACAATGCCTTTATCATACATATGATACTTTAATTTTTCTTTATATCTATATATGGAAATAACTACAAACACAGCCTTCTAACATTGAAAACATCAAATATTAAAGCATCATTAGAAAAGAATAAGGATAATTGAAATGAAAACCCAATTCAAGATATGAGATTGCACCTTGCTCATGGCCAATGCAACTGCCAAGTAGTTGTATAGTACGTGAGTGATACCAAGAACAAAAAAAAAATCGGTGAAGTTGCTCAAGACGTCAACACCGTAGAAAAATTATAACTAACCTACATTTCAGTTCTCTACACAAACATTTCTCACCATAGACGTCAACTTGGAATAATAACCCTAGTTACATTACTATAATTATTGACATAATCATACAAGAATAACATATAGGGTACCCATATAAAGAGATCTATCTTGTATATAAAAAGTTCGATAGCC
The DNA here is from genome assembly GCA_013180625.2 of Boswellia sacra. Classification (NCBI taxonomy): domain Eukaryota; kingdom Viridiplantae; phylum Streptophyta; class Magnoliopsida; order Sapindales; family Burseraceae; genus Boswellia; species Boswellia sacra. The sequence continues at coordinate 7,499 of SNVD02002464.1, read as the reverse complement.
AATCATGTCACAACAATCAAAACAATAATTAATAACGGAAAATATACCATAAGATAGATGCAAGAAATATAGGACACAAAGCACATTAGTAAAATAAATGGTAGTCTCAAAGGTGAAAGACCTGTGTTTTAAGCACCAGAATGCCATCTACATTACAACAAAGCAAGGGTGGCATACAGTAACGAAAAAAATCTAGATCAAGACTAATCAGACAACCAAATTGCACCCATAATAATCAAAGGAAGCGCGCTTATGAGATATCAGCAATACAAGCAATGCAACGTCTAGATTTCAAGATTATGCAGACATTAACAAGGAACCTACAGTAATAGAATGTTAATGAGAAAACAATACCAATCTACACTACAGGGGCTGCTGGAGTCGGTGCCTCGCGTGGTTGCTACTGTCGACGTGAGGTAGGGCTGCTGAGTCGGTGCCTCGCGGGGCTGCTGGAGTCGGCACTGCGCGATGCCGGAGTCGGCGAGTAGCGGGGCTGCTACTATCGGCGCGAGACACAGGGTTGCTGGAGTCGGCAAGTCGCGGGGCTGCTACTATCGACGCGAGGTGGGGCTGCTGGAGTCGCTGAGGCTGGAGCTGGCGAGTTGCGGAGGAGGCACTACGGTGCTGGAGAGAACAAGAGAGAGACGACTTAGGTTAGGTTTTAGGTTAGGTTTTTGAAAATTATTTTGTTTATATAGTTTAGTAAAATTACGTGAATTTCTAATATATTATAATTTATCATAATCACCTCTAAAAATTTCTTCTAAGTTTAAATACTTTATTTTTTTTATATGAATCCTAATTACTTGTTAATTACTTGTCACTATCTAAAAATGTGAGAAATATGTAATATAGTCAAAACAACGAGTAACAAGTATGAAGAAAATAAGGGTTTGACTTTCATATTAATGTTATAGTTCTCGCTTTTTTTTAAAAAACGTCAAATAAAAAAATACAAAGTGATAAATATGTGAAAATTTCTTGCAGTGATTATTGTTTTCATCCTAATTTTTTAATTATTTTTATTCTCGGGAGGGGGGAATTTGTATTTTTGTTTAACCTTATGGGGTAAACTGTTAATATCCCTTAATTTTATCGAACGAGTTTTATTTTCAATAATACCTCTGCTCCGTTTAACTTAACGTCAGAATTCAAAAATCAGGGGGTAATTTGTTTTTCAAATCTTGCAATGGGTAATTTGTATTTTTGCTTAACCTCAAAGGGTAAATGTTAATATCCTTTGTTTTTATTACCAGTTATATAGTATGTATATGTATATAAGAGGCTCAGTAACTTTTCAAATTTCTTAATTTAAACACCAAGTATAAATAGTTTTAAAAAATTAAAAAAATATATACTTGACAGTTTTAGCGCCAAATATGAACCTAACTATACTTGGCGGTTTTTGACCGCCAAGTATAATAGGTTTAAAAATTAAAAAAATATATACTTGACGGTTTTTGGCCGCCAAGTATAATATTTTCAAAAATTAAAAAAAATATACTTGGCAGTTTTTAACCGCCAAGTATTTAAAAAATTTAATATATATATATATATATATAAATATATATATAATAGGTATCATTGTTAAATAATACAATTTTATAACATTCTTTGTCCATACACTAATCTCATTGTAACATTTTTTTACTAAGAAGCTCTACAAAGGAATATTTCTAAACGCATAAAAAGTGCAAAAAGTAATGGTCTCACTTGTTATGACTATATTGATGCCTCCCCAGACAAAATTCCCCTGATTTTGTTCAGTCTTTCAGCATATGTCATTTCTTTTGGATCTGCTTCTAGAACATTTGTGTTAGAAGAAGAATCTGTCATTTGCACATCCTCTGCAGTAGTAGAATTTTCGTTTTGCGCAGCAGCTGGATCACTAGCTACTGGTTGTGCTGACACTGAAGGTTGAGACTTGGGTACGGGAAGGTGATCTCTCACATTCAAGAGAAAAGCTTTGTGCTCATTCTCCATAAGATCAAAGGCTACTTGGAATGCCGGTAATGCTTCATCTTTATTTTCAAAATGGAGAAGCTTTTCTAATATACTCACAACACCTTCAAGTTCATCCAGGAACATTAGACACTAGCAAATACTCAAATAATCTGGAGAAGGCAACTTTTGGTATACTTTAACAAGAAGACAAAGCACCTGCAGGAAGAACCAATTTTTATCACACCACTTCAACAGGGCATCTTCTAGAACATTCCACCAAATTCACGTCGTTCATTTATAAATAATTTCTTCTTTGAACCATTGGTTCAAATTTAAATTCATAAAAGTATGTTATGCTTTCAACAACAAACAAAACATACCAAGCACTGGTATATGTTACTACATAATTTCAGTAATCTACCACCAGAATCCTAGATTACTATTGCCGTTATAAAACAGAATTCTAAATTCATAAGCAATAAATGTCAGATACCATATCAAACCTGACACTGGCAATAGATGCATATAACGGCAATCATAACTAGCCAAGAATGCAATAACAAAGTAGAAAACCAATAGTTATGTCAACAAAACTTAGCTTGGTCAGTGCAAAGAAATTTACTAGTTATACACTATATTCTCTGTAAATGATAGAGGTTTAAGAGAAAAAATTAACATCAAAACATCTTAAAAGAAATTTTATTGGGGAATGAATTTAATGATTGGACCAATTACTTGATGCATTCATGTAAATTAGTGTAACTATTAAAGAAACATATAAGATGTCACTTTTAACGTCTAGCAGTACAACTGCAAGCATATACATATCAAATTTTTGTGAGAAAGGAAAGTTCCACATAAGTAGCACAGCAATAGCCACATGACTCGACAAATTTCTCCCACTAACTTTTAAATGCTCCTTATTTCATTACATCCATGCAAATAGAAACACATGGAAGCAGCACAAAGAAGAAAAGTAAAAGAGATCTCAGAGATTGCAGAATGCTTTGTACATCTAATTCATTCATGCTTAGGATATCCTGAAATCAACTATGCATTGCAGAAGTTTCTACAATCTGAGACAAAAAAACTCTCCAAATTTGATAAGTGTCTATTTATATATCATTTTCATATCAATTCGTCCATGTTTCTTTGCTATATTCCTTGGTATTTTTATGTTTTTGTGTGGTTTTGATATTTGTAGGAGTTTTGGAGCAACTTGCACAAAAATGGAGTAAAACCCTTCATTTTCACCTCTGCTAGTCAACCATCTTCTCGGATTTAATTGTATTGATATACAATGAACCCGATGACATATTATATACCGTTGGAAAGCTCTCGAAGTCTATTTTTGGAGAAATTTACGGTTTATAAATCCATTCAGTGTACCAAAAGTTGTAATCAAAACAGTGTGAGAAGTATAGAAATGTAATTCCACAAATCACTGTAGCATGTATAATACGGGACACTGTAGCAGTTACTGTAGCAGAGTATTTAAACACATTTTAGGGTTTTATTTTCATAACTTGAAGAGGGGAGAACGTGGTGGAGGCTGAAGCTCTGGAATTCTTTCATCTCTTGGAGTTCTTGAAGGAGAAAGGAAGCTTGGAAAGAGGAAGAACTACAATCCAAAGAGAATTACATCAAATTTGCTAAGTTTTTCCCTTCCCTTTCATTTTCTGGAATGTCTCCATGTTGTATTGTATTTACCACGTTCTTAAACATGTGTAACTGAATCTGAATTGGTTGAGGGTGATTTCAAAGCCCCTGATATGGTTTTTGTAAGTTGATTGTGCAAGGAATTGTTATCCAATTCTCTAATTGAAGTTGCTTGTATTTTCCCATGTTTAATGCTTATGATTGCTTGCTGATTGTATTTGGGTGGCCAACTGAATATAATCTGGATATTGTCTATTGCTAGACTAGAAATCTTGATCCGTAATTGTCTTGAATTTCTAATCATTAGTAGCAAAATTGTGATCAGAGATTGCAATTGGAGAATACAACCTAAGTTAAATAATCCGAGCTTGTGTGTTTATTGCTTAGATCAACCTGTCTTTCTTTTCATAATGCATCCATTGAATTAAATTTAGAGAGCTTGTTCTAGGTTGTTTAATGGATAGAGATTAAATAAAGAACCTGTTTTATTTAACAACAAAGTAAGGAAAGATTGGGATAACAGAGCTTGTTGTTATCTACGGTTGATAATTTCAATGGTGTAATTGGATGACAATTCTACAATTAATTCGCAAATCCATATCTTGTGGTGGAGAATGATCCCTTAACCAGATTTCTATCATTGATTAATTCCCATTTCAATTAAGTTTGCATTGTGTTATTCATTAATTACCGTCGTATTCAGTTTTTCATCTAGTTAATAAACCAACAAAAACCCCCATTTAGTTAATTGTTGCTAGAAATAACAAATTCAATTAGAATCAATCCTCGTGGGAACGATATCTTACTTATCACTTTATTACTTGTGCGACTAGTATACTTGCTAGTTTCGAACGCATCAAGTTTTTGGCGCCGTTGCCGGGGATTGATTTTCTAATCGATTTGTTATTTTGTTTTCATGGTTGATTCATATTTTCTTTGTTTTTCTTTTCTGATTGTTTGTGTTTAGACAACATGGCAGTAAACTTCTATCAATTCAGTAGCGGATTTGAGCCACAAGTACCATGGAGAGTAAATGAGGTAAGCACTCCGAACATTGAACAACAACTTTCTGAGCTAACTTCTCTAGTGGAAAACATGGCTGCAGGAGATATGCAGAAATCTTATGCATGTGGGATATATTCTACCATGGAGCATCCAATCGACATGTATCCAACTTTACAGGAAGAATATATGGAACAAGCCAATGCCATGGGTGGATTTCCAGGACAAACCAAGGCAATGGTATGATCCCTTCTCTAATACTTACAATGCCGGATGGGGAGATCACCCTAATTTTAATTACTGGAATCATCAACCAATCGCCCCAAATGTGATACCAAATCGGCCACAAGGTTTCAATCAACCTAGAGTGCAGCAACCATTTCAAATGCAACCACCACCAATGCCACATCCAGCACCGCAACCAGCTTCGCAAAACTCAGGTATGTCTCTCGAAGATATTGTTAATGCACTTGCCACTAACACAATGCAATTCCAGCAGGAAACTGGGGCAAGTATCCAAAACCTCGCAAATCAAATGGGACAATTGGCTACTAGCATGAGCAAATTCGAGGGCCAAGACTCAGAAAAATTATCTTCTCAAACGGTGATCAATCCAAGAGAGAATGTTGTGCGATAACTTTGCGAAGTGGAGAGCAAATTCGAAATGGAGAGCAAATGGAAACTGGGACAAGTATCCAAAACCTGACAAAGAAATCACAAACTGATGAAGGAGATGACACCACTTCCACCATGAACAACACATCATCTTCTAAGTTCGATCTTAAAACTCAAATTCCTTCTTATGTTACTCCTCCACCATTTCCTAGCAGATTTGCAAAATCAAAGAAGGAAGAACAAGAACAAGAAATCCTGGAAACTTCTCACAAAATCGAGGTAAATATACAACTTCTGGATGCTATCGAGCAAGTACCTTGTACAAAATTCGCAAGGGAGTTATGCACAACAAGAGAAAGTTGAAGGGAAATGAGAAAGTAAGTGTGGGGGAAAATGTTTCAGCTGTATTGCAAAGAAAAGTTCCTCAAAAATGCAAAGATCCAGGTACGTTCATCATTCCATGCACCATTGGTAATACCAAGTTTGAAAGAGCTATATTAGATTTAGGAGCATCTATTAATGTCATGCCATGTTCTATTTATGCTTCTTTAAATCTTGGACCTTTTGCGAAAACTGGTATTACCATTCAGTTTGATGATCATTTTAATGCATATCGCAAAAGAGTTGTGGAAGATGTGCTTGTGCAGGTGAATCAATTGGTTTTTCCAGCAGACTTCTATGTCCTTAAAATAGAGGATGAGACATCTCCTAATCCAACACCGATTCTTTTAGAGAGACCATTCTCGAAAACTGCTAGAACAAATATTGATATTCATGATGGCATTCTCACCATAGAGTTTGATATCAAGGTTATCCGTTTCAATATTTTTGAGGCAATGAGGTACCCTAGTGACTTACATTCTGTTTTTGCAGTTGACGTTATTGATTCTTTACCACAACAATGTTTTGAGTTAACTCGCAAGAATGGATTGGATGTAGCTATTAGTGAGCACATAGGGATAGAAAATTCTAAGGAATCAAGAATTTTTATACAAGTGTCCAAACAAATAGAGGAAGTTATGGCAAGCTTAGATGAGATCATAGCTATAACCACAAACAGGTATAATGTTTGTACATTGAATTGCCTTTATCTAATGAGAAACTTCTTCTTTCTGTGATGAAAGCCAATACCTTGGAGCTTAAGCCACTTCCAGATCATTTGAAGCATGGATTCTTGGGTGAGAATGATTCTTTGCCAGTTATAATAGAAATGGGCCCTACACCACTACAAGAAGAGAAACTCGTCCAAGTACTTAGAGATCACAAAAAAACTATTGGGTGGACGATTTCTAACATCCAAGGCCCAGCCATATGCATGCAACAATTCTTGTTGGGAAAAGGATCCAAGCCCACTAGAGAAGCACAGCAGAGATTGGACCCTCCCATGATGGAACAAACGTCGGGCTGAGGACGTTAAACCAAGCGCTTATTGGGAGGCAACCCAATGTTTTTGAAAAATAAATAAAAGAAAAGAAAAGAAAAATAAAATAAGGTAATAATGATCGATTTTTGTGTCTCGAGGAGATTCCTTTTGTAGGCCATCAAATTGATCAGGTTTTATCTCTCTTTGCCATCTGTCTTATTTGTTTTTATATTTTTATATTTGTTTTTTACTTTGGTTTGCTATTGCATTGTTATCTCTTTTATGTGTCTTTAGTTTCGTTTCTGCCCTTTTCTTTTCCTTTTGTTTAATTTGATTACTTCGTACTTTGTGATTATTTGTGCAACAGCTTGAGGAAACACCGAAACAAGAATTAAAGCCATTGCTTAAAGGTTTGAAGAGTGCATATCTTGGAGAAGAATAGACTCAAACGAATTACTGGCAATATCTTTCCTTTTCTCCTCTTCAATGGATGCCGATATCTTTCTATCAACCTCATAAATATTTCCCTTCACTTCCTCAAAATGCTGGTCCAAAAAATAAAAGTTACGGAGACTAGACTTTGGGCGTGATGCTTCTAAATGTGCTCTGCGGATATCGAGGCTATCGAAAAACCAAAGGTGAGGATTTTCCAGTGAGCCTGATGTTAATCTCGCAAAATACATGCCTGGTCTAGGGAAAAGCTACTACGCCAAGAGGCGAAGAGCAAAAAGGTTACAAGTATGTTATAAAATGTGCTAGATGGAATTGTAACCAGACTTGTCGTTCATTAGGTTTTGTGTCCAGGAATAGAGAAGATAAACTCTCGTTTATTAAGAATGGTCTGAGTAATGAGTCGTGGATAATGTTTTATTAGCTCTTGAGTCACATTCTTGTGGACTTGTTCAGCGTGAATTGC